>ANCB02000359.1:0-47729 GCA_000331835.2 Trichoderma hamatum GD12 | reverse complement strand
TAAAGTAAATAAAAGCTAGTTATATACTGATTTAAATTTATATGGCTGTTTTATATTATATTTTGTTTCTAGTGGGGCTATTCGAGTGCGATAAGCTACTCCACGCTGTCCCGCCAAGCTTAGACTGATAGCTGTCCTTCTGCTTGGTGTGCTCTGTGCGCGTAAACGTGTTAAGTTTTCGAGCGACGATTGCCAATCTGAACAGATCATTCGAATTCCTATCATTTAAGAACCTCGCCCTCGTGGGAACACTACTGTGAATTGCCACAACAATCATCATTTTTGTCAATAGAATCGGCTGAGTGTCCAACGACACAGCTCGACTACCAATGGACTACGAAGCTGTTAAAGAACAATGGAGCGAAGTGGAAGATCGTGATGGCGTTCGCCTCAGCTGGAATGTCTTTCCAAGCTCCCGAATGGTAATTATCATGCCATGTACAAACCTTGCACAAGCTGATAGATCAACAGGAAGCCTCAAGGCTAGTTGTACCGATAGGCGCATTATTCACTCCGTTGAAAGAGAAGCCAGAGACGCCTCTGCTGCAATTCGAGCCCGTCACATGCAAGCAGCCCTGTCGTTCAGTCCTCAACCCATTCTGGTAAACTTTCCATGACCGATCAGCTGCCTTAGTTATCCTGCGCATGCTCCCTAACTAATTATTATGTTAGTCAAGTGGATGTTCGTGCCCGTGTATGGATCTGCCCATTCTGTTTGTCGAGAAACCAGCTTCCGCCACATTATAAAGATATCACCGCAAATGCAATCCCACCAGAATTGCATCCCGCGAATACTACAATCGAATACAGGCTGTCAAGGCCTGCGCCTGCGCCGCCTCTGTTCCTATATGTTGTTGATTTATGCCAGGAGGAAGATAGTTTGGTTGCCCTGAAAGAGTCCCTGGTAATGAGCCTTAGCCTGCTTCCTGAAAATGCGCTGGTTGGGCTTATTACGTATGGCACAATGGTGCGTTTATTTCTACTCCCATATGCGAATGATTATTCACCATATCTAGGCTCAAGTCCACGAGATTGGTTATGAGGGTTGCGCCAAGTCTTATGTCTTCCGTGGAAGTAAAGACTACTCTGCGAAAACCGTTCAGGAGATGCTGGGCCTGACATCGCATGGCCCAAGGCCTGGAGTGCCACAACAGGCAGGCCGCCAGATGAACGTCGGATCCACGTCAAGATTTTTGCTGCCGGTTCAGCAGGCTGAATTCCAACTTACCAAAGTTCTAGAGTCTCTACAAAAAGACCCCTGGCCAACCGCCAGCGACCGGAGAAGTCTACGCTGCACTGGCGTTGCTTTGAGCGTTGCCATCGGCCTAATGGAGTCAACGTTTCAAAACTCCGGTGGTCGCATAATGCTGTTCGCTGGTGGGCCCGCAACTGAAGGACCTGGTATGGTTGTTGGTCCAGAACTAAGGGAGCCGATTCGTTCTCATCACGATATCGATCGTGATAACGCTAAGTACTACAAGAAGGCACTGAAGGTAAGATTGAGCAAATGAGCATGATGACAGGGTACATCATACTAACGTTAGTGATAGTTTTACGACAACTTAGCCAAGCGTACTGCCCATAATGGCCACATCATAGATATATTTGCAGGCTGTCTTGACCAAGTTGGCCTCCTTGAAATGAAGGGGCTTTGTAATTCAACAGGCGGCCATATGATTCTCACTGATAGCTTCACATCTTCAATGTTTAAACAGTCATTTGTTCGCATCTTCGAGAAAGATGGCGACGATAACCTCCTGATGGGATTCAACGCGGTACTTGAAGTACTGACAACTAAGGAGCTCAAGGTCACCGGGTTGATTGGGCACGCAGTGTCCCTCAATAAAAAATCAGTTTCGGTTGGCGAGACGGAGTGCGGTATCGGTAATACCTGTTCATGGAAGATGTGTGGTATTGATCCCAATTCCAGCTATGGTATCTATTTCGAAGTTGCAAACCAGGGGCCGACAACTCACCAGCAAGCACCTCAAAAGGGAATGATGCAGTTCCTAACATATTACCAACACTCCTCGGGTCAATTTCACCTTCGTGTGACGACTATTGCTCGAAATTTGAGCGGCCCTGCGGGAGATCCAGCCATCGCCCAGTCCTTTGACCAAGAAGCAGCAGCTGTGCTAATGTCACGGATAGCTGTTTTCAAGGCTGAGGTTGATGATGGGCCGGATGTACTGCGCTGGGTGGATAGGATGTTGATCCGGCTTTGCTCAAGATTTGCAGACTATCGAAAGGATGACCCGACTTCGTTCCGTTTGGAGAAGAATTTTACCCTGTATCCTCAATTTATGTTCCATCTTCGCCGAAGCCAGTTTCTACAGGTTTTCAACAATTCTCCTGATGAAACTGCATTTTACCGTCACGTG
Source organism: Trichoderma hamatum GD12 (assembly GCA_000331835.2). NCBI lineage: Eukaryota > Fungi > Ascomycota > Sordariomycetes > Hypocreales > Hypocreaceae > Trichoderma > Trichoderma hamatum. Next base: position 45,348 of record ANCB02000359.1, on the reverse strand, counting down.
TTGAACCACGAAGACGTCAGCAATTCCCTCGTAATGATTCAGCCGACTCTAGACTCATACACATTTGATCAGGACGGAGGCCAGCCCGTACTGCTTGACTCTGCGTCCATTCAGCCAACCCATATCCTTCTACTGGATACCTTCTTCCACATTCTTATTTTCCACGGTGAGACCATTGCCGAGTGGAGGAAGGCTGGTTACCAGGATCAGGAAGGCTATGAGAACTTTGCCTCTCTATTAGAACAACCAAAAGAAGACGCTAGGGTAAGTGCGAGAAAAAAAAAAAATAACAACTCAGCTCAGAAATAACTAATGGTGCTGTGCAGGATCTAATCACGGATCGGTTCCCGCTCCCTAGATTCATTATTTGCGATGCAGGTGGCTCTCAGGCGAGATTCCTGCTATCCAAACTCAATCCATCAACAACTCATACGACAGGAACATACGGTGGTGTCGGGGCAACCTCTGCCCAAACCATTTTCACTGATGATGTGTCTCTGCAGACATTTATGGACCATTTGATGAAGTAAGAAATACAAAGAGAACCAGACGTCGAAAACTATACTGACATTGACAATAGGTTGGCTGTTAGCGGCACGAACTAAAATAGATAGGTTTATAACAGTAAAATGACAGAGACCTGCTAGCAATGTGGAGAATCAACTCAAAATGAAGAACCACCATTTTTTTTTTTTTGCCCCCATGCACAATGCTGTGTAACTTTAAAGCTAATGGTAATACTTAATACATACAGTATGTACAACCAAGTAATTACTGCACATTAATGAGATGCATATGCACGTAGCAATCATTTAATATGAACAATCTACTCTTTATGTATGTATGGCTCAGCATACTGTAGTGATTATAGAGGGGAGTCGGAAAGTCTTGTTGGTCAGGAGTTGAAGCTATGGCGTTAACGAGGCAGAAGCGGAGCCGAGAACAATATGAATCTGATGACAATATTAAGGTGCTCTGACGCTCTAGGAAAGACAAGCAGCTACGAACAATGCACCAAGGTATTTCCCCCCTGGAATACAATATAGAGTATGTATCTTGTTGCCTACTGTACTCAGTGTGACAATGCGATGAGACTAACTTGTAGGATCTGGGGCGAATTCACTAGATTGCCAGTCTGCTCAGCTCAACGTGATAAGTTATCGCTCTTGTTATCCAATATGATGGCTACTTGGCTAACACTTTCGTAGAACAATGCTAAAGAACAATATCTGTGCCTAATGGCAATTTGAAACGAGGTTTTGATTCTTGAAATGTGCTTTGGTCGGCTAGGAGAGGATAAAAGGGTCAGTGATGCCCGGCAAGAAAGTCATCTCATCAAGCACACATCTTCGCACTTCCAAGCCCTCAAGCAATCAATATCAACCTCTCGCAAAGCATTTCCGCTTTTCCACAACTCAAACAACAAAATGGCTCGTCCCTCCCCTGCCTCTCGCCCTGCCCAGCCTACCAAGGGCGGGTACGTCGGTTACCTTGGCTGCACCGTCATGGCCAAGCCCCAGAAGGACGGCCTTGGTTGGACAAACTCGGACTGCACCGTCATGGCCAAGCCTGCCAAGGGCGGGTACGTCGGTTACCTTGGCTGCACTGTCATGTAAACAATCAACAAATGAGCGACAAGGCGGTGCACTACACCATAACGACTCACACTCGCCGCCGCAAGTTCCTTGAGTAGTTTCCTATGGCATCTCATAGCAAACTCTCAATTCGGATTTTCTCACCAATTTTTGCAATAAATATCGATTTTCAGGCCTTTTATCCACAAATTGCGATACTTGGCTTTTTCTGCTCCAACCGTCTCTGACTTCTCCTGGAGGTTATGGCAGCATGGCTGGATGAGGCGCTGTTGAGCTAGTATTCGGGACTACGAGAAGGAGAGAGATGTAGGATATTTCGGGTTGTCATGCCTGACTCTACATCAGCTAGCTATGCAATGAATCATAGCATCTTCTGAATATATATTTTCCTTATTGTTTAAAAAATTCTTGCAGCTTTCTCAAGTGAATTGTCTTGTGATCCACCCTTGCCTATAGATGATGTATATACCTATATAGGTATATACCTACACCAAAAATCTTATGCAGCCGGTATATTGGCATTTGTTGCTTCAAATAAGCCCACGATAGACGAAGACTATATGCGAAAATAATCTACTATTTGCATTTCTTTTCTTGGCAGGATTTATTATAGACACCATCAACGTCGTTTTCCTTCTCCGCGATGGCACGAGTGCTACTATACTACTAGTACTATCACCACAGTAGTTTAAAGCAGCAAGGGACCCTGGTCCAGACTCGGCCCCCTGTATTGCTAATCCCTGCCAAGCGCGTAAACACACTCAGCTGTGTTACAGTAATTAACATACATAGGTACGCGAGTGCAGCCTGCTTGCAGCAACCACCATCGTCATCACCATCATCATCGTCACGCGCCAACAAGGCCAACGCTGCCCTTTGATACCCTCAGCGAGCCACGTCTACCAGCACCAAAAAGCGCCTTTAAATCGAAGTCAATTGCGGCCGACACCAAGAGCCTTGCTCTCCACTCCTCGGTAGGTTCCGCGACGCCTTGTGCAGCGCCGTCTTCCTTTGTCACACACCACAAGCACCCTGGCACACATTGATTCCGATTGAGCGCGAGGCAAGGCTTCGAGGCGCAAGTGAAGGAAACCCATTCCTCGTTGGAGGCTGAAGCAGAAGATCGGATGAAAACAAGACGCCGGCCTCTCTAGGCGGACTGATCGAACCAATGGCAAGCTCGTTATCGGGCGCCAGGTCTGAGCTTTCCTGCCATCCTCGTCTCTCTAGGTTTTTACATAACTTCAAGTCAGTAAGTGGTGCGCAGCAATGGAACTTGTACCAGCGAACCATGTCCTCTACTTCCATGGCACCAAGCCGGGATCACTGCAAAACGAGCAAGCCAAGCTCCCACAGAACTACAAACTTGATGTTCGACTCCTGAGCATGATGCTGCAACTGCTCAAGCTGAAAATGACCAGGCATCCCAGCCCAGCCTAGGCCAGCAGCTTAAATTATCTCTCCTCATATTGTGACTCGAATGCTTGAATTGTAACAGCCACCATCTATCTATAGGCTGCCTTGCATCTTCCTCCCTTCTCTCTCCCCTTCTTTCCCGCATATTCTGTCTACATTGTATCTTTAATGCGAAATGTTTACTGACAAAGTGTTTTGGCCTCCAGGGATCATCTGTAATAACTAATTTTGCAATCTATTCTCTGACACCTGCAAGGTTTCTCGTCGACAGCTGATCAAGATTGATTCGCTCATCTCAGTTCACAGACACGGCATATTGGTTAGCTAGGGAACTGCTGTCGCATTCGTATTGCCCAAGTCATTGTTCTATCATCTCTATTCATTATACCATCACACGGAACAGGTGTTGTGGCTATCATTGCTGCTGCCTATTCACTAAACAACACCCGAATAATCGACATCTTCGCATTGGACTGAACAGGCAAACGATTTTGTTCTTCCATGGCGTCATCTGAGGTCGATCAAAAGTATCTGGGGCGATTGGCCAGGGCAGTCGAAAATGACAATACCATACTCTCATCAACACTCTTCAAGATCCTGGGCCTCTCTCTCAGGCTTTCCGAGAAGCTCGTCGAGGTGAAGAAGCAGCGCAAGCCAGATGCTACCCTCCATGAAAACATCATGCGCATCCTTTGGCTGGCGCGTGAAGGGCTCAAAATGCTGCAAGAATATGTCATTCCTTTCGTCAGTAACTGCGTCGAGTTAAAGGTTTTGGCCTATAAGCTGCGCGCCAGCTTCCATCACATCTTCGTCCTGTTTCGAAATCAGCCGCGCGTATCCAATATGCCAGGCTGGGATCCCGATGCCGTGTCAGCTGAACGTGAGAAAGAGATTATCAGTGCAGATGACTACCAACAAACAATGCGTCATACTCTTGAAGGAGGTCCTGTTGGCCCTCCTCCTGGGTTTGAAGCTCCGGTCTCGGCCCTCTCGCTTTCTTTCTTGTTACCTGCTAAAGACTACCTACCCACAGCCCACCAGTATTTTGAAGAAGCTGCAGAGTTGGCTGATAGACTTCTCTGGGGCTCTCACTCGCTGCGCTTATCAGTTAAGACGGAATACGCCGCGTTTCTCTACGAATGTGTCCATGACGCTAATGGCAGCCGTAGTATGGCGAGAAACACAATAAATGAGGTTTATGAAGCGACAGAGGGCATGGATGATGACATGTTTCGAGATGCCTGTGAACTGGTCACCGTGTTGGGGAAGATGATGAAGCGTGGCCTTGGATCTAGCAACACGCTCCACAGCAAAGCTCAGGCACCACACTCTGTTCATTCTACGGAGACTTCCCCCCCTATCGGCATGGAAAATCCAATATAGCTTGAAATGAATGTGATGATGAGAGCGGGCTTGATCCCAAACGTCTTATCGAGCACGACAGGGCTATGCCATTCTGGTACCTGGATCAGGTTGGTAGAGCTCATTTACGAAACCTTTTATCATGTGTATCCCATTTTCTTCTCTTCAGTATGCAGAGAGCATAGCCTCTAATCGACATGGATCCAGTTAAGCAAACAGTATTTTGACAGCCAATGTTAGTCTATATATCCCTATATTTAGTTAATGTTTAGATTTTTTTTTTTTTTAGATTTTTTTTTTGAACCACAGTATCTCCAGCTAACACAGCTGGCTGTAATGCGCCTCATTCCTTCCTCTGGTATAAGAAGAAGACCATTTGTGTCAACAATCTGTGATATTATGGCATAGCCCCTCATGGCTGGCTCTTTGTATTTGCGCCATCGAAGCGTGCTCACATAGAGCTCATTATCATTAGTCGGCAATTGTGAAAGCTAAGCTCTGGTTGGTCATTTATATATGTATATGTAGATAACATGGCAAAGCCGCTACGGCTTTATGTCCCCGCTGGCCTGGCTACTATCCCTCCCTTCCGACGTCTCGTAGGCATATTCATTAGCGATTCGTGGCTTACCTCATTGATTCCTGACGGCTTGTGCCCGCTCAATGTTGCCAGCTTTATAACATTTCCAAATGCAAAAGCGACCGATGATTCCCCAAACTTGACCCCGGGGCCCGGCTCGCAGACAACCATTTGCCCTGGATCTTCGTCACTGGCGAAAAGAGGCGTGATTTCATCCATATCTTGCCGGTCACCAGATGCCGCTCTCCACAGCTCCCAGCAGTTGAAAGCCCCAACCTCCTGGCTTTTTGCGTTCGGTAAGCGGTTTCGCACGCTCGAAATAGCTTGCTGCTGTCGGTTTCTCAGCTCGGTACGAGGCCGACGACGAAGCCCAATTGCACTGCCATCGTGTAGAATTCTCCATACACCAGGGTTATCTATGCGTTTCTTTGTTTGCACTGCTTCAGACCAACCGCACCATCCGCTAATAGCACGATCAATACCATAGTTCTGCAGAAAAATAGCGTCATCGTCCTCATGGGGTGTAAAAGTGTGTAGGATACCGTCACCGGAGTCCAGCGCCTGGTAGCTGAGCGTGAAAGATTTGAGCCCTATTGATAGAGCGTTCGATGCCCGATGGCAAGAAAAAGCACAGTCGAGCGAACGCGGCCGCAAGTTTTCTGTAGAGAAGTTCCAAGCAGTAGATCCATCGTTCAAGTTTATGAGATGAACGACCGATTTTGACGATGCAAGGAAATAAGGGAGCGGCGATAGAGGTACAACTTGGTGTATTTCATCACTCGCAAGCTTCCCTGTAAAAACTTTCTGCTCTCCCCACGACAGCCCGATTCTTTCTACAATATGTATATCCCCATTTCGAGATGTTGCTATGAGGAAAACATTCGGTCTGTGGTGTTCGCCAGCTATAGGATAAAAATATTTTGCGTTTGTCAGCCATGGTTTGAGCCTACACTTTAATGCGACTGGATGGACGCTCGACTCACCTATACTTATCAGTTGGCGGGCACAAGTAAGCCCAGAGCAGAGTATGAACTCGCGGCTTTCTCCTGAAGCCGGTTCAATATCCAATACGGCTCCATTCTTCCACACTATAACCGGTCTTGGGATGTCTGACGATGCACTCGGCTCTAAAAAGAAAGCTGTTGGCTTCTGGTTGTAGGTTTCCGTAGCCACGATAGGGCCTAGCACGTTGGTTGCAATGTTCCAAAGGGTGACAGCATCCGATGACAGAATTGCTAGCCAGTCCGAGCCTTCATCAATGGCAAATGCAAGCACGGGAAATTTAATCCTGATGTCTCTTTCTGTGTCAGAGATTGTGAAGCATCGGCCCTCATTGTTGAGATCCCACAGACAAATTTTACGGTCCAAGCCAACAGACACAGCGTATCCTCCGGAGGAATATGCGAGCATAGCTATATCAAGGTTATGCCCTCCAGATAGTGTTTTAACCTCCAGGCTGGGCTCCTCGCTAGGATCACTGAGCCCTTCTCGCTTCGCTTTGTCATCTGGTAGGAGATAGGTTGTAAGTCGACGAAGTAGATAAACTACAATAACGTCTATAAAAACGAGCGCACTGAGCTGATTATTGATGAAATCGAGCACTGCTGGTGATAAAATGGACTCTTTCATCCGAGGCACTCGATTGGATCCCTTTTTTACAAAAACCAAAGGCTCATAGACCCTGGCTATGTAGCTATAGGCTGAGGGCTTCATGATGCGAATTATTTCGTGAGCTGCATCGTGATCTTGTAGTAGTAGCCAAGACGTGGGACTCCTTGCTTGGTGAATTTCCTTAAGGAGAGACGTCCTTGGAGGAGACGAGAGGCTAGGCTCTAGATTTTTGCCACCGTATAGCTGAGATAGCCGCCGGGAAATATCTCCATCGCCAAAAAAATGGGATTGGGCGATAAGCACGAAGCATAACACGATGATTGTTCCGGCGACTCGAGTTGATAATGCAACCTTCCCTTGGAGTATGCGCTTTACCCAGGAGGAATTGCGATTGTAGTTCGCATTGCGATTACGACGCATGGACTCCTTTGCGAGAGCATCCCCAAGCTCCATTCGGCGCACATCGACACTGAGGATAGAAAGGAAGAAAGTCGATAGATAGAAAGTATCAAGTACAATTGCAACTGCCGCAAAGATGCAGAATTCGGAGACGCCTGGTGAGACGAAGCGTGATAAGGCTATTAGAATCGCACAGTTTTGGGTAGAGGTTGCCAAGGCAGCAGGTGCAATCTCGCCAAAAGCATACCCTATTCTGTTGCTCGTACTGTCTTCCGAAGGGGTGCGAATCAGTGCGTTCATCAGTCGAAGAATATGCTCCAGGCTCATGATCAGCACTATTAGAGGGTATGCAGCTCGCGGAATACGGGAAAGGTCGAGGTTCAAGAAAGCGCAGACAGTGAGGCTGGACACGATTGAAAGGAATATCTGGGCAATGACGGTGACTATGAGGCCAATCTTGGATTTGATAGCGCGAAGCTTCGTTAGGTTTATGAGAAAGTACAGGAGGGCGACCGTATAGGCCACGGCAAAAATGATGGAATCTTGAGCAGTTATCGGCCTGAATTTAAATTCATAGAGTTGGCTGCCTGAGACTTGGCCGTTGGCAGGATATATGTCCCATTTGTCGCCCACCTTGGAGGGCAAAGAGGGCGCCACGTTCTCCCACTGGCGACCAACAGGCGATGCATTTCGATATAAGAGCGTAATGACAAGGGCATCGGCTGCTAGTAAACGGCGATCTTCAAATCGCTTGCCACTAAAAACAATAGAGTGCCGTAAGGTGATGTTTGCCGGGGTGGATTGGTTCTTCTTGTCGTTAATGGTTGCTAGAATATCTTCGTCGGCCAGGATACATTCGCGGGAGCAGTTCCAGTACAGCAGCGGCGATTGAAATGCCCATGACTGGTCGGTCAGACCATTGACGACGTGAAGAGCATCACGCTGGCCTGGTGACAAGGGAACATTGGGGTCATCGGGAGGAGGCAAGCCAGAATATCTATCAGGGCCAAAGTCTTGAGTTGTGCCCAGAAGCTCGTCCTGCAGCTCGAGAGCCGATAGCAGGACGTCCGGGCTTAATGCTTGCATGTAGCTCGAGTGGATCCATATGGAGCGCATGATAATGTCGGGAGTGATGCTTGCGTCGTAGCGGAGCGGCTGGGCTGCGGTCCATACATGGTGAGGGAGGTTTGAGGCCGCAATGATGAAATCGGTGGTGTACAGAAATGGCACCGGGTATATTAGCAAGGACGCAACGCCGGCCGAGGCCAGCAGTGTCCTGATGGCATTGCGAGACGCATTTCGGCCGTAGCGTGCAACAGCTCGTCGAAATGGGTGAGATGGTGCGAGGACAGGTGCCTCTGTTGTTCTATGGCGCAGATATCCATGGTCAACACTCAGCTTTGGATTGGATGGAGCTATCTCCGGGTTCTGGGATGGAGAGTAGCGAGGGAATGGAATCGAGCATGTCCTCACCCTCGCAGCGGATAGAGCAAGTACCAGATCATCTGGAGCTGCTCGGCATCAAATGACGGCTGGTTGCGCTATGAGGTGATGCGAGAAGCCTCCGCATGAGAGACCGAACGATTGGCGCGGCAGGTATCAGATCAGGTGGCCCCAGTATATAGACATCATCGGAGATCTCGATCCTAACGCGATTTGGCCGTACCTACTTTAGTACTACGGCCAGGTCTCAGCTTGGCGCATTGCTGCTACGGAAATGCCAAAGCATGCGGTACCAAGTACGCGGCCGCACGTGCCTACTAAGTGGTGCCAAATCAATGCGACTAGCCAGAGGCTTGGCTGGTATCTTGCAGTATTAAACAGACAGACAGACAAAAACAACTCAGAATATATACAACAAAAGACAATTGAGCACTCTGCCCGACCAGGAAACGTGCAATTGCTCACCCTCCATCCGTTTCCATCGCTGCCTTTGAGCCCAGACAGTGTAAGCCAATGCAAAAATAAAGTGCGGAGTACCTTTTACACCACTCTGCATTACAGGGTACCCCTGTACTTCCCTCGCAGCGATACTCCGTAGGCCTAGCAACGCATCTTGACAGCTTCACCCAACCACGGCCGGCAAGCATGCGACTGCGATCTGCGAGGGCCACAGCGATGGCAGAGTGAACAGACCACCAGCCCAGGGAATCCGAGCACCGACCAGATCGTTTCATCTTTCTGGAATCTCTTCACATACCGATACACCGACGCTCGTTGTTTGGCAACGCCGACACCGCCTAACCTGAGGGGCACATCGAGCGGCTACCTCAGCCATCTCGACGAACGATAGCGACCTGATTTTACGCATCCACGCAACAATGGCATCGGAGGCAGATTCTTCGCAGGGTGGTAGCCAAGCGGCGGCGGCTCCCAATCCCTTCAACTTCCAAACGCAGGTGATATCGACCACACCTGTCAAATCGGTTCGTCACATACCTATACATAATAGATACCCGCCCGTTCTGCGAAACTAACAGCTCCAACGACAGAACGTCGGCCAGCGTCGTGGACACCGGTATAAGCATAGCAGCGTATCGGCTCAGCATCAGATCTTCCAAGAGCCGCCTCCAAGACCGCCCCCCGTGCTCCCAGCCTCGCTCCCCACGCCCACCCTCAAAGAAGCCTGGAAAAGCCTACAGCGAGACCAGCGTATGCGCCTCTACTGGGGCCTGTGCCATGTCGCCATTGCAATGTTCATATTTTACAGGTCAGGAGGCTCTCTTGCCGCAATGGCCTTGTCTCATCTCGTCTTCTTCGACGCGGGCAGCGCTGCTGTCTGCGTTGTGGTCGATGTGCTAGGCAACTTCGAAGTGTGGCGTCGCAGCAGCATTAGACATCCTTTTGGTCTTGAACGAGCGGAGATTCTTGCGGGCTTCGCCATGTCTATTTTCCTCCTGTTCGGAGGCTTTGACCTGCTCTCGCACAATCTTAAACACATCCTTGAGTCGGTTGGCGACCACGAAGCTCATCATGAACATGATCATGCTCACGATCATGTCTCCTCCAACGACCTTGATCTTGTGTCGGCTGCTGCAATTGCGAGCACGCTTGTGTCCGCTTACGGTCTGAAAAATCATGCTCGGATTGCCAAGGTCATGAGAGTTTCATACCTGGCTACCCTGCCCAGCATCCTCTCTAACCCCTTCCACTTTTTTACCCTATTCTTCTCAGCTCTAATTGCACTGTTGCCCCTGCTATCCATTTCATTGTACGACTGGCTCGACCGGCTGATCTGTGCCGTCATTTCTCTTGCAATGTTTAGTTTGGGCATGCGCGTTGCTGTTGCCCAGGGACTTATGCTCCTCATGTCCTATGGCGGGAACAGAGGTGACGTTGGCGTCACGGCCGTTCTTCGTGAGATCGAATCCGAATCAGGCATTGCTCGCATAGACGGTGCTCAATTCTGGCAAGTCCACTATGGCTTGTGTATGGCCAACTTGAAAGTCATCATTACGAATGGATATGACGAACTTGCACTGGGAAAGCTGCGCAATCGGATATCAACTTTGATACAGAACAGATTAGGGGAAGGTTATGGCAACGGAGGCAATGTGAGGTGGGAAGTGACTCTCGAAACGACTGTTGATACTACAATTTGATTATGGCATGGCGAATACACCAGGTTATACTCCGCGTTCTAAATGAACTGTTCGAGTTAGGTTGACGCATATATTATATATATTTGATAAACCAATAGAGTGTAATTTGTGTCTAATGTTTCTTCCTCTTCTTTCATTTCCTCAATTCGTAACTGTCATTTATATCTTTATAGGGACGGCCATAACGTTTTATACACAGGAATGAACTTGGAGCTTTTACAAATGAAGAGTAAACATAACTTAGTGGAGAACTATCATCACCACACATTGAACCTCATATAACCGAATATGGTATACAAAAGCTAACATGTGCAGAATGCCTGCAATCTGGGGTTTGTGATGACTGGCTTAGAAGAGCCCCCATCGTCCACGTTCTTTGTTAGCTGCTCCTCTTCTTGAGGTCGTTCCATGGTCTCTGTCTCTTCCTTCTAATTGCCGGAGACTCTCCATCTTCTCAAGTACCAATTCCAATAGCTCTTTCCTCCGGATGACATCAAGGTGTCGGCGGATCTTGGGATCTTCCTTGGCGAACTTCTCAACCTCCTCTACCGATAGATGCCGTCCGAGGCGAAGATCTAACTCTCGTGGGAAGTTATAGTAAAACTCTGACAGTAATTCAACGTTGAGGAAGAGAACAGCCGTGGAAGCTAGTTTGGTAGCCGCGGCATCCAAAAAGACTTCTGGGCAATAATATTTGTTTTTGGGATTGTTGCACTGCTTTGATTTGACGGCTAGCATTCGCATCTTGATAAGGTCGGCCCTGTCTCGAAGAAAGACAGCCTCTCTTCCTATATCGGTGTTAGCATCATAATCTACGTATATGAAAGGCCTTGGAAACTGACCTTTACTAAGGAGGGCAGCGCTAAATCCTCCCGCGCCACTTCGCCCGTCGCCCTCCACAACGATGTCACCCTTTCGCGCCTTGTCCACAAAGGCCATCACTTCCTTTAGCTTCCTGCGGCCACCAACAGCAGGCTCTAAGCTGGCCAGGGCTGCCTCACAATCTTGCAGCTCCTTCTTTAGAACAGTGTTAACGTGCTCGCGGCCTTGATTCCATTCTCTTTCATCAACCTCAATGTCGAATTTGAAGGGTTTGATGCAGTTTTCAACCTGATCGCTGGTGCTATAAAATCTTTCATTAAGAATGGTTGATGCGGCGTCAGTTATGGCTTTCTTGGCGAAAGGATGGCTCACAAAACTTGAGTTTGCGAGCAATTTATCAACGTGTGCTTGGAGAGATGCTGCGATGACCGTGGTTGCTAAGCGTCCAACTCCTAGCTTTGTGAGGGCTGAAGTCGAAGCATCCAGCTGACGGCGCCAGTAAAGAGAATCGGGATCGGACTTGGGAAGGTCAGCGAGGCTGTCGAGGTCTAATTTCGCCTGCGCCAAATCCGTCACTGGCTTGTTCCAGTAACGTGCGGCGAGCAGGTCCAGCACTTTCTGATCAAGAGCACTCTTTAAAATCTCATGCATTTCTGGACGCCCAAATTCTTCGGTAAATTGTTTAAAAGAATGCTTGAAGGCATCGAGGCTTTCGGCAAGGTAAGATTCTGCAGAGAGAGGGCGATCGTTGTACTGAACTTTGAATTCGTAGGTTGCCTCTTCCAACTCCTGTCTAATGGCGTCGCTTGTGCTCTGTAAGCTGGATGACATTGTTTGCTCCAGAACACGCATCAATGTCTTTCGAAGATTCAATGTGCCCACGTTGACGCCTGCGTCTGGCCCAAACTCAAGCGGGTGCGATGAAAAATAGGAGTTTTCATTCTTGGAGATCGCTGCAAGTAGATCCGAAGAACCCATCTTGAACAAGCCTTGTGAGAGCGGTGCTTTTGTCACAACCCCGACGTAACCCAGTCGTAGAGGATATTGTGTATCATTAAGAATATTAGCACCGCGGGACGGATCTACCAAGTCCATCTTGGTAATGACTCCAATGGTTCGTTCACCTCGGGGATCGACTCTTCGCGACGCTCTGAGAGCTGCGGAGTTTGCTAAATCGACATCCGCAGCAGAGATGGCAAGAATTACGTTCGGGGTTTGGATGTATTTGTCACATAATTCAGATATCTTCTGCTTTAGCTGCAAAGGTTGGTTTTGCCCCACAACCTGGATGTAGCCGGGGAGATCGATGAGTGAAAGATCAGGAACATTGCGTGAATATATCGTCAGGTGAATGGGGTCGTCCGAGACACACTCTGCGTCTGAAACAGCTAAATTTAGTTCTGTTAACGTTCGCTGAATCGAAGAAAAGTCGGAGATTTTGCGTAAACCAAGGTCCGGAAATTCTCCATATTCCTCAGCCGACTCGGGTGTGTTGACTAGAGTCAATTCAATCGGTCTCCGAGTAACCATATTGCTTCCCTTTGGTAGAAACTCGTGGCCCACAATGGCTTCCAACACTGAGCTCTTTCCAGACGATTGCGAACCAATGACAACGATGGATGGCAGAGTGAGAGAGCTGGACTGGCCGACCTTCTGTAGTATGCTCCGAATCTCAATCATCTTCTTTGTTAATACCATCATTTGGTCATCTTTGGAGGCCTGTAATGGATCTCGTGAATCGTCGTCTTCAGCTTTCTCGTAACCAACAGCGGCAGCTGAAGCTCCCACGGCGGCAGCAGCGCCAACTTTACTGTGTTTAGGATCGCCATTGGGTCCTCCTGAGCCGCCAGAACCAGTTTCCTCGTTTGTACCCAGCATATTCTTTAACCAGTCAGGGACTTCTATTCGCTCCTTTGTGTTTTCCCAGCCTTGGCGTGTTTGATCCGCTACATCTTTGGCAGATCCGTATAGGCTAGATGCTGTACCGCTCACTGTGTCAAACGTTGTACTGAAGAGCGAGATGGCATAATTGCCAGCCTCTACAACCCGTCAGCAAATATCACTTGTAAGGATGACTGGAGACGAGAATCACATACGTGTGGCCTGATATTGAACCCAAGCAAAGCCACCAATGGCCAAGCCACCAAACAAGGCAGGGATTCTAGCGAACTTCACCACCAATCTGGGTAAAAGTCGAACAAAAGACGCATTTCGTACGATGACCGCGTTGTGGAAGGGTTTGCCCCCAAACCACATGCGTTTTCTAGCTTCTCGAATCGAGGCATCTGCTCGGAGCAGTCCTCCAGTTGGAAATCGGTGTAAGTGGCGGACAGCTGCGGTGGAGGTATTTCGCGCCGCCACAGGCCGCAGACTAGCTGCGAGGAACCGGCCGCTCATCGTGGTCGGGCTCTTCCAGTCTGGGCAATTGCTCTATTGACGACCATGTGGCCTCGCACCACGCCCGGAAGAGAGTCAAGAGTTATAGTGATGTTGGAATACTAATAGAGGGCATGGCGGCGCTGCATTGATCCCAATATATGGTAGCTACCTAATGCGCTGGGCCTTGAAACCAGCCCACTTCTTATCTCCACGTGACGTCGTTATCGGCGCAACTTTCCGACAAAATTTCTGGATTGATCGAGAGTCTGGCCGAACGTTTGGATTCATCTGTGTCATTGGTGTTTCCTCAGCATCATGGCGATTCAAAAAAAGCACGGCAAAGGCCGTCTTGACAAGTGGTACAAGCTTGCCAAAGAAAAAGGTTACCGTGCCCGTGCTGCATTCAAGTTGATTCAATTGAACAAGAAGTATGGCTTTTTGGAGAAGAGCAAAGTCCTGCTAGATCTTTGCGCCGCGCTTTTTTTTTTTTTTTTTTTTTTTTTTTTTTTTTTTTTTTCACTATCTTCTGTTTGAATTTTTTTTCCTCTTCTTCTTTTCTTCTACCATAGTAATGCTAATCATCTCTTAGTCATGGTGCCAAGTTGCGGCAGAGGTTATGCCAGTCAATAGTTTGATTGTTGGCGTTGATTTGGCGCCCATTAAACCTATTCCCAGAGTCATCACCTTCCAGAGCGATATTACTACGGAAAAGTGCCGCGCTACTATCCGGCAACACCTCAAGACATGGAAAGCGGACACAGTTTTACACGACGGTGCCCCGAATGTCGGTACGGCTTGGGCTCAAGACTCTTTCAACCAAGCAGAGCTTGCGCTACAGTCTATGAAGCTGGCGACCGAGTTTCTTGTAGAGGGAGGCACATTCGTAACCAAGGTTTTCAGATCGAAAGATTATAACCCGTTGCTTTGGGTTCTGAACCAGCTATTCACGAAGGTCGAAGCTACTAAGCCCCCGTCTTCCCGAAACGTCTCGGCCGAAATTTTCGTCGTCTGCCGCGGATACAAAGCGCCCAAACACATTGACCCTCGCTTCTTGGACCCAAGATCGGTTTTTGCAGAACTCTCTGGCGCAGCTCCGAATAACGAAGCCAAGGTCTACAACCCAGAAGTGAAGAAGCGGAAGCGTGACGGTTATGAGGAAGGTGATTGGACACAATTTAAAGAAGTTTCTGCAAGCACCTTCATCCAGACGAACGACCCGATAGCAATTCTTGGATCTTCCAATAAACTCTCCTTTGCTCAATCGCCCAATGGCGATATTGCGCTGGCTGCCTTGGATAAACTTCCTGAAACAACCCCAGAGATTCGACGGTGCTGCGACGATCTGAAGGTCCTTGGGCGCAAAGAATTCAAATTGCTGCTCAAATGGAGATTAAGAGTGCGAGAGATCTTTGGTCTCTCAACCAAAAAGTCGACAGCCCCTGTTGAATCCGAGGAGGTGGCTGGGGTAGAATCAATGGATGAAGAGCTGCGTATACAAGAGGATTTACAAGCTATGAAGGACTCAGAGAATGCCAAGAAGAAGCGAGAGAAGCGCAAAGAGAACGAGAAAAAGCGCCGGGAAATCATCAGAATGCAGTTGAACATGATGGCGCCTATGGATATTGGAATGGAAGAATCAGGGCCACAAGGAGAAGGAGCCATGTTCTCCTTGAAGCGTATAGACAAGACAAACGGTATGAACCGATTCACTCGGGGCAAAATGGCTGTGGTATCAAACTCGAAAGAGAGCAATCCAGACGAGACGCTGGGAGCTATCGCAGAGCCAATTGAAAGCGACAGCGAGGAAGATGATCTAGAGAAAGATCTTGATGCTATGTATGAACAATACAGAGAGCGGAAACTAGAGACGGACACCAAGTATCGCGCGAAAAAGGTGAGGAAGGAACATGGCGATGACGAGTGGGAAGGTCTTTCAGCGGATGAGAAGGCGGAGAGTGACGCAAGCGAACTTGAAGAGGATGATGACACCTCTGACGACGACGACGAATCTGGACCTGCGAGTGGCCTCTTGACAGACTTGGATGGCAGCGCTGAAGAAACCCAGGATGGTCTATCAAAAAGGGCGGCTGCTTTCTTCAACCAAGATATCTTCAAAGAGATAACTGAAGGGGCACTGCTGGGAGACGATGATGCGACAGTTCAAGCATTTGGTACGAAGACACTTCAGAAAGCTCTACCCACAGGAAAAGCAACGCAGCCTGAAGCTCTGAATGGTGTCGCGAGTGACGACGATGAATCAATGGATGACAACGGATTCGAAGTCGTCAGAGCGGAGAATGATGACTGGGAGGAGAAAGAGAAACGACGATCGGATGGAAGACCTGGTAAGTCTTTACACCGCTATCCTATTAGAGGTAATGTAGCTAACTTGGCAAGACATCGATATCATCACGGCTGAGGCAATGACACTTGCACACCAGCTTGCCACAGGACAGAAGACAACCCATGATGCTATCGACGATGGGTTCAACAAGCGTGCCTTCCGAGATAGAGATGGACTGCCAGATTGGTTTATGGACGATGAAGGTAAACATGACAAGCCTCAGAAGCCAATCACAAAGGCCGCCGCCATGGCGATCAAGGAGAAGCTGAGAGCCTTTAACGCCCGACCAATCAAGAAAGTGCGAGAAGCAAAGGCTCGAAAGAAGTTCAAGACAGCCCAGAGATTCGAGAAGCTGAAGAAGAAGTCAGACATGCTTGCGGCTGATGAAGGCATGACCGAGAAGGAGAAGGCGGAGAGCATATCGAAACTTATCAGCAAAGCTGGCAAACAGAAGCCTCGACAGCCAGCCAAGCTTGTAGTCGCCAAGGGATTGAACAAGGGTATCCAGGGCAGGCCAAAGGGTGTAAAGGGACGGTATAGGATTGTTGATGCCAGAATGAAGAAGGAGTTGAGAGCGCAAAAGAGGATCCAAAAGAGGAAGAAGTAAAAGGGGCAGTTTTTGACCGTATATATTGACTCAGCTCCGCGGGAGAGAATTTAGACTCGATGTGTTGACTCATCTGCACGACACATAGACTGTTTGATAGTTTCAAGTTCCCGAAGGAACGAACTCATTGGATACAAGGGGCCGCTAAAATCCATATCATACCTAATATAGAAGTTAGAGAGCTAGAGGGCAATGTTTATAACTCGCAAACACACGTATATATATATATATGTCTTGGGAACTTACCAATAGTTAATGGCTAAAACAAATCCTTCGCCACCACTGATACACGACTGCTTAACTTTATGATACCTTGAGGTGGAGATTAGCGAGAAAAGGAACAATGGTTACATAGAATACATAAGCTCTGCTGTATCGGCCCTTTTTTAAGGCTCGGGGAAAAATAGATTTTCTAATGAGTGTTGACAGGTTTACTCACCACATAGCTGGAAGATATAGCATATCTCCGGGGTTTAGTGTCACATGAAGGGGCTTCGCCAAAGGAGACATGGGCGTAGGATTCCTTTCAGGATGTTCCGGGTCCCAGGTCGCCAACGGCACCGGCTGAGAATCGGGATCGAGACGAAGAGTGAAGCCGTCGCCTTGTCGGATGTACGTTGCCGGGAGCACAGGCCTCTCATTGACGCAAGCGTGGAACAGCGGAGGTAGCAAGACGAAATGTTTCCTGCCGACGACTTGCACAAAGATGTTTTCGAAGTTATCCTTATGCATAGCCGTAGTAGATCTCGAGTTTCCAATCCACAGATTGATGGCATCTGGTTCCTTTTCAAGAGCTATCCGCGCGAAGGGAATATCCTTTTGAGCATCAGAATATAGAGTTAAATACTCGTCCCGGAGATTGTCGTTTTCTTATTACAAGCTCTGTTAGCTATGAGTCAAGTAGAGTGGTAGTAATGGCATGCTGGGGTAGAGTCTGCATCTCACGAGTTTGGGCGTATCTCACTTCGGAGTCGTTTGGAAACTCCGGGTCTGTCTCTTGCTGAGTGACATAGGTAAAAAAATCGCTAAATCGCTGGATTTCTTCATGAGGCTTTGAAATTACGGTTGCCTGATGCTCGGAGGAGAAAGTTGGAGCATCAGCATTGCTATGATGAGAAGTTACTCATATATTCATGTTCTAAGATTTTTTGTCTGCTTTTCTTTTCTTCTTCTTTTTTCTTCTTCTTTTTTTTAATGAACCAAGAGCTTCGTTCTTACCCAAAAGGAGTGACTGCGACATTGACAGATTGACCATCGAGAGCTGATTTTAGGTAGGTCGAGTTCCATTTTTGAGTAGCTTTCCAGTGAGATGCTCCTCCTCGTATCACGAAGGGTGTGTTGCGAGCCACATAGCGCATGAACTCAAGTGGGCTTGGCTCTGAAAAGAGCTCCTCCACACTGTGAGAATTGAGCTCGTTATAAGTATTCAATAAATTCTTGAGTGGGCTGTCTAAGTCTGGCGCGGCCATCTTGTATGTCCTAGAGCCTGGTAATTTGCCAGTGTCTAATACAAGAGGTAGTGTATAGCGGAAAAGCTCAAAGTGAGAGAGACAGAAAGCGCGTGAGCTAGCTGCTATATTCTGCGTAATAAGATGGAAGATGAGCCCATGCGTGAAGCACTTTAAAGAATTATTTTCATGGATGATGCGTATTTCTGAAATTATGTAATAAGTATGCAATTAATGAAAATTATAGTTTGGTTTTAATTACAGTAGCCTTTTAATTCGTCCCTTGTACGATTTCATTACAATTTCTACAATATGAGTCTATTATGCTTGATTATTCCGTTAAACTAGCCAGTTAGCTTATTTTTTTTTCTTTGTTCAGAACACGGGTGTTTACTTACTATAAAACCTCAAATTCTTTGAAGCGCTCTAGGTGGGCGTCGCTGCGGCGATATGGCTCCAAAAGCCTGTTTATCTTCGCCTGTCTACGAAGAGTAGCCTTGGTCGCTAGACTCGTGACAGCCTCAGAACTCTGGAATTCCGGGTCGAATACTAGGAGTTGGACATGGCCGTCCCTCAGCTTCTCTAAGCCAACAATCGTAACGGAGTGGCCTTGCGTTTCACCCGTTAGTCAAATGAAGATTCGTGAAATTGCTGTGGAGAGCTACTTACTGGGTCGCTGTAGATATATAGGGGGAAGCTGAGTAGATCGGACCTTGTGAGTTAAGCAGTCTGCTGCGCCTTGTTGGAAATAATTTTCAATTGCTTGTAATAGGCGGCCTGCAGCGCTGTTGTCTTGCTCACTGGAGGTTCTGAAGGCTTGCACGGAACACCTACATCATGGTTAGGCTCATGAAAATATCAGTAGTATACGAACAAACTTACGGAAATCCCATGCTGCAAAAAAGAGCTTGAGCCTAGGGTCAATAATAAGCATGAGAAGACCATCCACAGGGGCAACCGTCGAGAAAGTCCATACCTCAGGTGTGCCTATGTATTTGCGTGTCCCCCTAATTCCTCCTGTCTCAATGCGCCCTCTGGCGTTATACCCGCGATCCCATGCTGTCTCAATCAGATCTTGTATTTGAAAGATGCTCGGGATGTCGTCTCCAAACTGCTTCCAGCCCGTCGCCTGGGTCGCAATGACGTGTGCAGCAAGAACTTGTATGTTGCGATAGCCGCAAAAACCACCTAAAATAGGAATTGATATATAAGAACCTGCACTTTATTCTCCTCTCTTTAGATTTTACTATTCACGGGAGATCTTTAGCTACCTTCTTTTCTGAGCTTTGCTACGTGCAAGGCATCTGGATGGCATAGATATGCATATTCAGTGGGCGCGCTCAACTCAAGCAAGTGTTTGAGAGCTGGTATTACACCTACAACGAACGCCTCGTTAGTAAGCTTGGTCTGTAGTAGAGTTGCTTGAAAGGGCCTCACCACTTGCCCGGACAGCGCCTTTCTTTTCCAGCAGTTTAATTAGCCATACCGGCATCTCCTCTTCATGAGCATATTTTCCAAGTTGCAGCGTCTAACTCACGCCTTCCTGTTAGTCATGTCCTGAAAGAATCGCTAGTACCTATAGACCAACCCCAAGTCTCGACGATTCCGGTGTCCCTTGATGGATATTCGGCGAATCCGAAGAATCCAAAGGCCCTTTAGTTTTGCCTCGAACAGCCGGCGCCTTCTTGGTGCGCAATGCATGTCCTGGAAGAAGGCGTTTCAATGCTGGCCGGAAGACGCCACGCTTGGTTTGGCCGGGAATCAATGATGATGAAAACAGCCCTCCAGATCGCGACGTCGAGCCAGTTCTCTGGCGCTCAATGGGACTGCTGACTCGAGCCTCGGGCGCATCGCTCGACGCTGTCGAAATCTCATGCCGTTCGATAATCGCCATCAGTTTATCGACAACGAGTTCGGGGTCGTCTTTGAGAGGCTGCAGCGTCATGACAGTGATGGGCGCGCAGGGACATGGTCTCTAGCACCAGATACACAGCCTGAGAAGACCGAGCGTGGAATCAGCTGGAAGTCGCGAATAGGAGACCGACCAAGAGAGAGAAAGAAAGAAAGCCTGAGGCGTCCTCCCCCCGTCAGTATGGCGCAGCGGGAGGGAATTGCTCTTTGAAGGCTGATTTCATCTTTGTCTCAGCCAGGGTCCCGGCCGGCCTCACACGCTGATATGGTGCCTGGTACAGCAAGTACTGCACGGCTCGCGTGACGTGCGTCGTGTACCTGGATGCGAGACGCTGCCGGGTACTGGTACCTACTTGTGGAGTACCTTAAGCAAACATACCGGCTTAATGGGCGCTTATTAGCAGCCTATCCCTGTTCTTGTACGCCTGTAAAGCACATTAGCGTGCGGCATCTTCAGCGCATGATGCGCCATGAGGTTATCAATGCGAAAATACAGGATATATATGACAGTACTGCAAACTATTTCAAATAGGCATTGATGAGATGAATTTTCATGTAAAGGATATCTGAGAGAGTTATAGCAGTATTCTTTGATTTGTAAGCTTTTTTCTTACCGTCTTTTCTCTTGGCTTGCGGCACATTATCTGGGTAGGTATATCCAGCTGCTGCTAATACCTATACCACACTACTGTACTCAGGCAGGTAGCCCGCAAAAAAAGAATCAATCTGCCTCACTGCAAACATTTGAACCGAGACACACACATCAAATTGTAGCCAGAGTATTCCCCTGCAGCATTCTATCCAAACGCAGAATGGCTCCCCTCATCCACTTCATCACTGGCAATGCCAACAAGCTCAGAGAGGTCAAGGCAATCCTGGAGCCGAGTATCGAAATCCACAGCCAGTCGCTGGACATTGAGGAGATCCAGGGAACCATTGAGGAGGTTGCAAACTCCAAGTGCCGCCGGGCTGCCGATTTAGTATGTTGCCTGAAGAAATAAAGAAGCAAGTGCTAACATGGCAAAACTGAATCAAGGTGAACGGCCCAGTGCTTGTTGAGGACACAGCTCTTTGTTTCAACGCCTTGAATGGACTACCTGGGCCTTACATGTAAGCTCTCTGGCATATTGAGATGACCTTGACTTGACATGGGGGCTCATATTTGCTCGACGTTATAGCAAATGGTTCCTCGATAGCGTTGGCCATGAGGGCTTGAACAACCTCCTGGCAGCGTATGAGGATAAATCCGCCGAAGCAGTGTGTACGTTTACATACTCGCCCGGACCTGGACGCGATCCCATCATCTTCCAAGGACGTACGCCTGTAAGTTACAATTACGTTGTTGCACCAAATATCTGATTAAAAGATGACATTCTCACATTGCTCCTACTAGGGTCGGATTGTATCAGCCCGAGGCCCTTCTAATTTTGGTAAGACATCGATCCAGTTGATTCTATTTTCTTGAGCACGGCAGTGTAAACTAATGGCTTATTGACGTTAGGATGGGACCCGGTCTTTGAATTTGAAGGAAAGACGTAAGTCGCTCATTCGCTGTCTTCAACTGATGATAATGACCCAACGCTTATTGCCTAGTTACGCCGAGATGGAATCCGCTGAGAAGAATAAAATATCGCACCGTGGGCGTGCTCTTAAGAAGCTTCAAGCATGGTTTGAGACTCAGCAGGAAACACCTTCATCATAAGGTACCAGCAATCACTAACATAGATAACTCGCAATTGACAAATCTGGATACCTTACTTGGCCCCCTTTGACTGATTTCTATCTACCGTAATTCTTTATCCAGAAGGTGATGAGCTCCCACTCCATATGGAGTACCGAAACACGAATAACAAACATTGTGCCAAGTCTTGATTTTACTCATCATGCCACCGATTGTGCCAGGAAGTCATCGTCAAGTACCTCGTTCACGTTATCCTCCGCACGTACCTCATACAAGCATTTACTGATCCGTGTTATTAGAGGCGAGTAGTAGTGGTAGTACGAGTACTTGTAACATCCCACAAACATACACCCCTGTCTTTTATATAAGTAAGCGGTGGCCGACGTACAGTATCATCCAAGCTCCCGACTCGTGACGGCTCGGGAATCTTATGCAATGTTGCAGTACCTAGCGGCCCCCTCCATGTAGGTACCGGGTCGTACTAACTGACTTGGTAGCTGAATCCTACATGCAGGGATGGAATAGTTCAAAGGACAATGGCCGGCAATCTGCTAAGGCCGGCAAATGGTTGGTGTCACTCGTCGCCTCGCCTCCACGGCTCACCCAATCCGCCAACCTTGTGGGGGTGATTTCAGCTCGGATGGCTCAGGCCCCCCGGTCTGTCCCTGCTCATCTCATTCTCCGTCGACAGGGATTGCCGCTGCGGGCTTCAATAAAGCCGATCAAGCCACCAACATCTGATGACACCAACTGATCTGATCGTGGACTTTGCTACATCAGTTCACCATCGAAATGTCTTGGATTTATCACGGCCAGCCGCGAGCGCCGCGAGCCCAGCAGCCCCGACCTCCTCTCTCCTCCTTTTCTTATCATCTGTCTCTCTTGAAATGAGACATTTGTCCGGCCATTACGCACCGGAGGCTGGGCTTTTTGCCAATGCTGTCGAATAGGAATCAGCCTCCGCTGCCCGATTGATGGCAGTGTGTTATATCGAAGCTCTGAGACTTCGTCATGGGCCTGTCTGGCGGTTACACCGGCTGTGTTTGGTTCGACCCTGCTTCTTGAATCTTCTTGGACTCACCTACTGAATGGATGACGGCACTCCACTTTCAAGTCCTGTTCACGCTGTAGCTTGGAGCTCTCCCGCTTGGTTCCATGACCTCTCTCACTCGCGGTCCACATCGACCCTGCCTCTGGGAACACCGTTGTCTAGCTCCACATCTGGTTAACACTGCCGTGATACACAGAAGACCTTTGCCATAACATGTGTTGGCATCACTCACATGATGCGTGCTACCAACTTTATATTCCCCGAGCTCCCCCTCCTTCTTCACAGGTCCCCGTGTCTATACACCTGTATCACTCTATGTATGAACTGAAGAATTCTCCGCCACTCTCGTATCTTTGTTATTTACTCACACCTGAGATCAAAAAAGAAACAAAGAAGTGAACAAGCCAAAGAGACAAGATAAGAGAAGAAATACTTCCTTTGAAGTCTTTAACTCGACCTGTTTTTTTTCTAAACGTTTGGCTTCACACTGCAGGCGGGAAAGAGTGTAAGTAGATTCCATGGCTAGGGCCATCTCTACAACAGGGCCATCATGAGATCCTGGGGTGGCCTCTTCGGCAATCTATGGAGACTGAGATTTCGATGCAGCCATTTCTTATAGATCTAGATCTGGGTGTCTTGTGGTGGCATCGCCCCCGAAAATCCGGACTGATCAAAATCGACCATCTTCCGGTGCCAACACGCAGAAATTACGCCAGCTAACGAACGACCATAGCGTTTACGGATTACCATGTCGTTTCATCATGTAAGTTCACTCGTAGCCTATTCCCATTTGGCTTGGATATATCTTCCTCTGCTACTTTTAAAAAATATGAAAGAAAGCTCACATCTTCTGGCTAGCCCTTCCAAGAGGCACAGTTTGATCTTTTCGACTGGTATCCCGAATATCAATCCTGCGTCTCTTTTTTCCTCCAGCGCGGTCAGCATTCGAGTGAAGTTCAAGCTGTTGCTGCGATTATCAATATCAGACTACCATTCCAACAGAGTCCAGCCTCCTCTGGACCTTACAGTCCCACTTCATCTGCGCTTGGTCCTTCTCCTCCCAACACAAGCATTTCTCTGGTGTCCTACGTTCGCCGTTTAGTTGCCACCGGATTCGACACTGCTGCCATATTACACGGCTTCTTCGGCGATTCCTGGGACGCTGGCATCGGCTCCATACACCAGAATGAACGAAGAAACTACCTCTTTGCAGCCAAGAGCGAGACTTGGTTGAGAGTCAAGGCTAGCTACGACTTGGAAAATGGCCAGACGGTGCCCTTCCTCCGCCCCCTTCAAGGCGTTACTGAGGAAGAGATACAGGCAGCTGAGGCGAATTGGAGCGAATGGCTCGCCATGCAAGACTGGATGCTGGGGCCACGTGCTCTTTCCGACAACGGCCCTTCCCATATGAATTGACTAGGATGACAAGAAACTCTTCTAGTATAAACAACTAGCACCGGCCTATAATGGGTAAATGTCTACAGAGTACGAGCCATACACATTCTACTTTATTGGCGTTATCAATTGGGATTGGGATACATGAAGAAGAAGAAGAAGATAAGCGCCCATCTGGGCCAAATAAGACTTCGTAATTTTACACTGTTCCGCCGCGATTGGGACGGGTCAATCATGATTTGGCAGAGCCTAACACTTTGCCTAGCATAGCAAAGATGAATATAACTAGCATTGTTCCCTTTATTTCATCTTGTCTCCATAAACTCTTTTCCCTTTACCCTATCAAAATGAAATTTTTTTTTTCTCTTTAGGTTTTCCCCCTTGGCCTTCCCATCCGTTGAGAAACTCCAAATACTATATGTACAACGCCCTCTCTGGCTTGTCCTTTGTCGCCAACCAGATAAAGAAGTGCTGGCGACGAACATGGAAAATAAGGCAGCCTCCATATCACTCATGGTCCCTTGTCTGAATTTTTGTCCTTCCAAAGTCACAATAACTCCACGACTGCCGGGGAAAGTCACTGCCCCCAATGAATCCGCACGCAAAGAGCTCACGTTCCTTTTTCATGTGTTATAATTGTATCCCTCAGTATCGCATTCAGCCGTTAATCCTAAGGCACCTTTGTTGCTTTTCTTTTCCGGATAAAATAAAATAAAAACTCGTCCGTTTACCAATCCTGCATTATGCCATCACATAGTTGAAGTGTGATGGCAGACAGCACAACATATAAGATAGAGAAAACAATGGTTGAGAAAGAGTAATCAAAATAATAACGTATTAAGCATTGAGAGCCAATTGCTTGGCTTTTGTGTCTTGTCCACCTTCAGCCCGATATATGGAATAAAATCGACATTTTATCGCTAATCGTCCTAATCTTAGGATCGACCAAATAATACCTTGAAGGCAAGGCGGGTATCAGTTAAGGAACCCTTTGCACGCTGCTGTGCCACATAAGCAGGGAATACGATCCAAGCTGCCGATTTCCCGCTCGAATTTGTAGTCGTAGGTTAATTCCTCGTCTAAAATAGAATGATTAGCTCGGCTGAAGACAGACAATGAAAACATAGGCATCACACTTACTCATAGCAATATCGCGTAGGGCATAGATGACAATTCGCTTGCTGCCTTCGACTTTAATAATCTTGGCAGTACAGTTTGGCATGCAGCTGTGGTTGATAAACCGTGCAATGCCTCCCTTTTTCGTAGCGTCGATAACTGTGTTGTCATCAATTCGGAAGAGATAACTACTGCCGATGCCGCTCTTGAGGTAGCGGTTCTCCCGAATCTCCGCAATCTGCTGTCGAACTTCCTCACCCACATACTCGATAATCATGTCGTCTTTATTGATGTTCTCCATGGCGTACAGGCCCCAGTTATGAATGGCAGAGCGGGCAAACTTGACAGGCTTTTTCCGCTTCTTAAGCTGGTTGAATTTGAACACGTCAGAGTCTTGTCCGAGAGTCTTCTTCTGATCATTAAGATCTGCGACGTATCGTCGATTAGTGGCGCGGTTGGCTCGGGAGTTGCCTTTGGAAATGAGCTTCTCGGCAGCCAGTCTGGCAGCTTCATTCGCCGCTGCTGTGGCATCTCTCCCCGTCTTCTTGGAATTGGCCTCTCGCTCCTCTCTGGCCTTTTGAACCTTGATGTGATGTGGAAGATATTTCGACTTCTCTGAATTCAAGATCTTATTGGCTCCTTCAGTTCGTGCACAACCGCTTGCATTAGGCACATAATAGCCTTCAATGCGGACTGGGCCACGCTGAATGCTATCGGCTGTATTGAGTTCCCTGACGCGATTTCGTTTCCACAACCATAGCTCTGGATTGCCAATCTTCTCGGTCTGAAATCTCTTTAGCAGCCTACTGAGATCCGGAACGTCCTTGGGGCCCAGGGATAAGGACGTCAAGGATGCGATGTCAGGCCTGAAGCCGTCAGGGAGCGCCGCCGCCGCCGTCATTGGCTTGGTCGCAAAAAGCTTTTCGTCATACTTCTCGGGTACAATATCAACCTCCGGTACATCCTCGATCGTCGGGTTCACTTCATCTGCAGCTTCATCCGCATCAGAAAGTTGAGATTCCACTTCTAGCTGTTTCTTTGATGTCTCGCGTTCCTGGAGCAGCTGTTTCATAGATTTTCGTTTGGATTTAGCCGGCTTCGTCTTGGAAAGCTTTTCGGACGGTGTCTCAACGAGCGCAGCTGAATCTTCCCGCTCTCCAGCTGCTTCCAGCTCCAAACCAGTGTCATCCGAGTCCTCGACGACTTTGAATTCCGCATCGATCTGGTCAATTTTAACACCAAATAACTCCTCGTCGGATTTCTTTTGTCTCTTGAAGGCAGCCTCGATTGAGACCTCCAGTTTTCGCTTCTTTATATGCGCACTGTCAATGGCGAGGCTAGCTTCGGTCATAGAGTCATCTTCGGCAGGACCCCAGGAAGCAAAATCATCCTTGGAGGCCTCGTCATCGGTGCTCATGCGACTCCGCGGGCGTGATTCCAGCTGACTTGTATCCCGCGCTGCCAATACTCTTGCATCGGTATCATCGTCGGATTCGAAATCACTATCCAGACTTTTGAGACGGTGATGTAAGGATCTAAAGGCTGCGCGTGCTGCTGAGGCGCGTTTTCGCGCAAAAGGATCGACAAATGTGCTACGATGTGCAAGGCCTTTTGTTTTGCTCTTGCGAATCCTTGGGAGGGCTTTGGGCTCCAAGCGGCCAGTTCGACGCTCGATAGGGTCTGCTCGAGAGTTCGGCGTCCCCAATTTGGGGCTGACACTGCCACTATCGAAAACATCTTCTTCCGTTTCCATTGGATCGATATTGAGCTTCCGTCTCTTAGCAACATGCTTGGCTGGATCAAGAAAATCGGCCAGCGCAGGAGCCGCGATTTGCGTGCGAATATGTCTGATGAGATGTTCCGTCATTTCACGCCGAACTACCTCCATGGCGGCGATTACGGGGTCAAAGTTTTTGGCCCTCTGTCTCTTTTCTTCTTCAAGATCCGCCTCTTCTTCTCGGCGCCTCCTTTCTTGCTCGGCTTTCTCTGTTCGGTGATCTCTTCTCGGTGCTCGCTCGGGGCTGGGGCTCGATCTCGGGGCAGAATCGATATATGCTGACCGTGGCAAACAAAGCTGCATAGCCATATTGTAGTTGAAGAATTCGGTGTGATTAACAGCCCGAAAACACCGTTCTGCTTCGCTACGCCCAGTATATGAATTTCGAAAAACAATGTAGAACCCTGTTTTATCGAGGCGGATATCTTCGAATCCATAATTCTTTAATCGCTTCTTCATATGTGGTATTATGCTGGGTAAAGTAGGAACGCTTTCACTCCCTACGAATATATATGGGTCATTAGCCAGCTGGGAGCTAATGATTTGTGATTCGACGACTCCGTGAGGGCGAGCCTGTGCAGCAGCACCAGCAGCAGCAGCAGCAGCTGGCGCTGGTACTTGAGCCGGCTGGGTAGGTTGGGTTACAGTCGCTGGAGGAGGGGCCCTCTGGGACGCAGGACCTTTGGGTGCCGTCGGTGGTGGCCGCACAAAGCCAGGGGCAGTCGCTGATTTCGGCCCAGTTGGAGGGGGTTTTGACCGGGCCGACTCATTAGCCAGCTTCTCCCTCTCTCTCTTTAAGACTTCCTCCAGCATGCGCCGACTCTTCCGGCCTTCGGGGTCGTATTCAACTTTGACGACATCAGCGTCAACTTTGATTCCTCTAGTACGAACGGCGCGTCGCGCAGCATCAATAGCAGATACCCGGGGACGGTCTGGGCGCTTGGAGTCGCGATATCGAATGGTCGCAAAACCAAGATAACTGCCTGTATCTGGGTGCATTTTGTTGCTGCTCTCGGCAATTTCTCCAAAGGCAGCAAAGATGGCTATCACTTTGTTGAAAGACACCAAAGGGTTGTATCTGGTAACAAGGACTTGCGTGGGAGGGCCGGGGCCAATGGATGTTTTTGGGTCATAAGGGTATGGCTTGAGGTTGTCTGGAGCATGCCGTAGGCGTGCTTTGGGCAAATAATAGTCTGTGTTGATGTATGCTAACCTATCTCCTGCCTTTGTTAGGCGAGGGTCCGCAGGGGGGGCGTCATCTTCCTATTCCAACAATTAGCCATCAGCGCTTGAAAACAATGACGCCCCCCCTCTGCAGCGGAGGTAATCTGTTATTATACATACCAAGCCAAACTCCTTGTAAACTGGTTTCGCGTTCTTGTTCACATTTTTCTTGCGAAGTCGATCGAGGAGCGGGTCATAGGTACATTTGATGCCCTTGACTGAAAGCAGAGGATCTCGAGCTAGGGGGCGTTCAGTTGAAGGGATGCCATCCTGTTGCAGGCGTTGGCTGGCGGGTATGGTATGGTCCAAGGCCCGTTCGACGACTGAGGGCGTAGACATGTTTGATTTCGCAAGCGCGTGGATAGAGGAAGGCGAATCTGTGGAAGTGAAGGGAGTCGCATTCATAGATGGCCCGGAAGACGTGGCTGTCGCAACTGGTAACGCGGAAGCGCTGAATAGTGAAGAGGATGAGCTAGCATGTGAACTTGCTGAGCCTACGGTACTAGGCATATCCCCAGGCGACGATCCGTTATCATCGGCATGTGGCTGCGTGGTATCTGATGAGGAGGAAATATTGTGGCAAGGTCGAGCGAGATCATTCGTATCGGCATCTGTGACGACGGTTGATTCTTGCGCTGTATCAACTGCCTGAACGCCCCGCTTCGACCGTTCTCGGTCGGCACGTCCTTGGACTTCTGTCTTAAACTTCGGGGCGTTGGGGAAGAATTGCGCGAAGCTCACGCCTGGTGGCGGACGAGTCATCGTGTCGATGAGCTCCTGCTATCTCATGCACCGTGGTGTAATCATGATACCTCGCTCTGTATTTGGGAGGGTTTACCATGCATAACTTCTGCCAGAGCTGGACGGCAGGCGGTTTCTGTGGTACGCGCTAGAGCGCCGTCCACGCGACCTGGAGACGCTGCAAAATTGAGTTTCTTTATAGGCGGCGTGCGCTCCGTCGCAGAGAGAGGAGACGCTGGGAAAAGCCGGCAAAAGAGGGAAACGTCGTTCGCGACCACAGCGCGATGGCCGGCAAGCTCGAGAACCCGTAGGTGGGCGGCTGAAATACGGGAAGTGCTTTGGCGAAGAGGTGAGGTTGGACGTATTTGGCTCTGAGTTTAAAAGGGACAATGCAATGAGGATCCTCGTTTTCGCTGTAGTCAGCATGTGGGTTTGCTCAAGTCGCGGCCCGCGCTTGGAATGGCGGGCTGCGGAGCCATAATAATCCGAGCCTTAGCGGGGCATTTCTTGAAGCTCGTCACTGCACTTGATGTAGGTATAACCTCTGTATTTGTATACGCTACTTCTACCACCGCACCTCCGACTCATCTGGTATATCAGCACTATTCCATGTAATCTCTTCCGTCTCGCCTTCGTTGCGCTCTATCGCCATCTCCAAAGCACTTTTCATCTCTTTTTCCAGCTGCTTCTCCACGCGCGACACGCCGTCGTCGTCCACCGGATTATAAAAATGCTCATAGTAGCCTTTTAGTAGATTCTCTTTATTTAGCCCCTTCAAACTAAGGGCACTGCTTGGAAAGACGTCGGACTGATAGGGTAGAGGTTGAGGGTTGGGAGGAGCGTATTCAGGTTCGTCTTGGTCGGGGTCGTGGCCGTCTCTGGCCGGGAAGAGTAGCCTCTTTGGCGCTGGTTCGGCCTGTCTCTGTCTCTGCTTGTGCCTCCTTTTTTGAATCGTGAGGTTCTTGGTCTGTGACTTCTCAATCCCCTTTG
Organism: Trichoderma hamatum GD12; assembly: GCA_000331835.2. NCBI lineage: Eukaryota > Fungi > Ascomycota > Sordariomycetes > Hypocreales > Hypocreaceae > Trichoderma > Trichoderma hamatum. Next base: position 15,297 of record ANCB02000359.1, on the reverse strand, counting down.
CGGCGCCCTTACCGCCGATCCCATGGCCTTCGTCGTTTTTGGCTTTGGCGTTTGTCGTCTTGTTTCCCAACGGCGCTCGATTCCGAGGTCCTGTCCGATGAGTTAGATTTCTTTTGATATATCGCCTGCCTGTCTAGAGACGCGTACCTGTTGGGGTTAACAGCGGTTTCTTGCCAATAATCTTTGCATTTTCTCCTAGTTTGGTCGTTCCCAGGATTGTTTTCTTGGTTGTAAAGCCTGTCAGTGCGTTCTCATTGCCTCGCTGCAGATATCGCACGCCCGGTGTCTTGGGCTGCGGTTGCTGCTTGGAGGCACCCTGTTGATTGAGCACCCGATTCTCTTGCTCTCGACGGGCAGCGAGCATGGCAATATGTGGCAGATTTTATTGGTATAACTGTTCTTCTTTCAAGTCATAAATCTCTAGGAGATAAGTACGGTTCTGTGGAGCAATTGCAGAAGGAGAATGACTGGGTAGTGGTACGGCATGACAAGGTTCGAAATCATGGCCTAAGAATGGCGCGTATTGATAGTCTCTGCGCTTGTTCAGTAAAGACGCCGTTGACTAGGCAACTCTGGAAGGTGCTTGGTTTGGAGGCAGGGTATTAAATTGCAAACTAATACTGAAGTGGTACTAGACTAAACTCTGCAGGATATTACATAATAAACCTAGACCAGGTGCCAAGGTAGGCAAATCGATAAAGAAAAAGAACAGCTCCATACAAATACCTAGTCTACAGAGTTCCCCAAAATATAGTTAGACAACGTAAAATTATAGAGAAAGCGATTAATTTCGCATCGTACATTAGAGGAAGCCTTGATTTTTTCTACACTCTAGGGATGCTATTATTATATACCCAGTAGGTGACCAATCTACGAATGCACCTTTACTAGCACCGTCTTAGTAGAAGTATCACTATGCTGCTTGTGCTAGTTCACAATGTCATTTGACCTGTCAAGTACTGCCTGGGTGAGATGCGTCACGAGAGATAACCAGCCAGGCGCCTTGCATGGATAATATTGCTCTCCTTTTTTGCCTTTACTGTGTAAGCGGTGTAATGAGATATACTATGCAAAGAATAAGCTTTGTTAGGGGAGATCAGCTCTATTCTTTGTTCGCGAACAACAAAGATTTACTGGGTACTTGGCAGGCACAGTACGCGGCCTAGCTCGCGGCCCAGTACGCGGCCCAGCAGCGTGCTAAGACAGCTGGTGTTATTACAGTACCAGGTCTCTCCAAGGCCTGCGGGGCATGCCCGCCCACTGAAGAAGGCATCAGAACAGGCGGCATCGAGGGGCATCCAAGACACTCTCCTTTACCCCACCCCCTTTCCAGGACCGTTCGACACTCTACATATTACACCTCGAGCCCTCTCCAGAATCTCTTCCAACTTTGTTTAACAAGCAACCTAAGTTAGCTAAATCTTTCACACACACCAAAATGGATCGCATCAAGGAGGTAAACTCTCACTTCACGACGCCTCTTGTGGGAAAGCTACACCGACCGGACAGAGGCTAACAGGATGAGCTAGAAAATGAACTCGCTCCGCTTGGAGGCTGATGAAGCTGTCGCCAAGGTGGAGGAGCTCCAGGGCAAGGTCAAGACTCTTGAGCAGGAAAACCTGGCAAAGGAGCAAGAGATCACCTCCCTGCAACACAACAACGGCCTCCTTCAAGCCGAGGTCGAGAAGCTGGAGACCGCCATCACAGACTTCAAGAAGGTGGCCGACGAGGGACAGGAGTTCGGTACTCAGAAGGAGACACTGCAGCGACGACTCCAGCTGCTAGAAGACGAGGCTGAGGAGGCCGACAAGACTCTTCGTGAGGCCAACGAGAAGTATGTTTGCTGCCATATACTCTGCGACTATTCGATGCGTTTCGATACTTTACACCCTCTTATCGTATTGGATTAGCTCCGCCGAAACTCCTGCTAACATCTTGATTACAGGCTTCGACAAACTGATGTCAAGGCCGGACATTTCGAACGCAAGGTTCAGGCCCTCGAGAATGAGCGCGATCAGTGGGAGCAGAAATATGAAGAAATGGCACAGAAACATGCAGCTCTGCAGAAGGAGCTGGAGGAGCTCCAGAACGAGATCGGAAACATCTAAATTGTACTTTCTTAGCCAGAACACCCTTTTGACGCCCCACACCACAGTTGTGCGGTTGGACCTTTGTAGGAACCACCAAGGAACGTGGTAGGATGGAGGCGTGTTGATAGAGAAGATTCAAGTGTCACAAGGAAGCGCATGTTTAGCAGCCGCAGCATTTCAGCAATTACGTGTTTCGTCGCCCTGTCGTTTTTTCTCTCTCTCTCTTTCGGTTTGGGGTATCTATAGATCGCTGCTGAAGCTGGCAACTATTTTATGTGTTCTCAAAGTCTTCATTTCGATTTGCGCGCACTGGCCTTTGCACTGCTCTTTGCCTTTTGCTTCCTCCCTGCTAGCTGCCTTTCTATTTTTGACTCATAACGGAACTTTTGCTTCTTCTTCTTGGGTCTTACTGGGCCCTTTTTTGCTGACTGGTCCTGGTCAGCTTTTTCAGCTTCTCCCTCTTTGTCTTCCTCCGCCTTTTCCTGCGGCTTCTGTGGTCTTTCCAAGCCATCCCGTGATATTGACACTGACTCGACCGTGACTGTTGTATATCGATCTTCGTCTATGTATTCTTCTTCGTGATCAACAATGTCCAGATTCGGCCGGTCTGGAAACCCGTCCCACTCGCCGTCGTTGGCATCCTCATCTGATTGCGATTGTTGCTCAGTGGCGTCATCCTCAATTGCGCCAGATTCTCGGAGCAGCTTATTAACGTGCTCAACATGCTCCTCAACTTCTTTCATGCGTTCATCACGAAGCTATTGACGACACAGATAATTAGACCATATAACCAGAGGTAAAGCGACAGCATTTAAATAGAGAACAAAAGATGAAAGGAAGCGTCAATTACCTGTTTTCTTGTTCTTATTCTCTCCTCCCGCGCCTTTTTCGCGGCTTCTTCTTGTGCTTGTTTGATACGCTGCTGTTTCCGCTTGTGAAAGCCCGTCAGATACTCGTTTCGTGCGTCGAAATCAAAAGAGACTTGTTCAACGCCAAATTTGCGCTTCCTGCTCGGCGGAGGCAGCGGGCTCTTCTTCGGTCTCGGCTTCGCAAACATGGCTCCTGTTATGCCAATTCTTGCTGCGGCTTTGGCACCGTCACTATTGTAAAAATTACTGGTCCTTTCGAAAAAGATTTAAAAGCTACTAGGTACCTAACTTTTAGGAGTACTGCAGGGTGCATTGCCCACTTAGCATTAGCGCAGTCTCCATAATAATGGACTGCCTCTTACGCCTCTGAATATAGCGACTTGCCAGGGATTCGCATTAGCCTTACCGTTTTTTGCAATAACCGCGGTAGGTGCATACTTAATCGGAGGATGATGTAGCGCGCTGTCGCACCCCCGAAGCTCCAAGACTCGGCCCTTAATCTGCAACCCAGACTGTCTGCAGGCCAGCATCACAACAAACAAATCGGCCATGCATTTCCAGACGATTGCTAGCCTTTTGGCGCTGTCTGGCGCCGCGAACGCCTTTAGCGACTCTTCGCCTTGGATCCTTTTATCAACCTCTCCGTAGGGCAGCCACCGATAGGCCTCTTGATCATAGACGGAGACGCTGACATCCTTCTAGCTTCGCCAAAGCTCCCAGCGCGGATCAGTTCCAATCGAGCTCTTCAGTACTAGGTCATGCTAAAGATGTGCTGTCAACATGCCCGACCGACCGATACCTCGTTGTCTCTCAGCCTGGCCTGAACGCCGCTGACCTCCGACGATCTGATGGCTGTGCTATGCCACACCTTTGCCAAGCCGTCAAAGATAGTCGAATCAACGGCAAAGCCATTGTATCTGAAGTCGTTGGAGATCTGGCAGGTGCCGATCTATCAGAATACATCAAATCTGCCTGTGCCAAGAAGGATAAAACGGCTACCGTGGACGAGGTCCGCCTAGCGGCCCTGTCTTTCGAGGACAGGGCTAGATCACTTTCTGATAACGGTATGTCGTGCTGGAAACACAATAATTCACATCTTTTGTGCCTAACGTGATAGCAGATGATACACTGGCACGCAGCCTTGAGAAGATCACGGCAGACAACAGCTACACAATCATCGTTTATGCCACACCACATGAGCCAACTTATGAGCCCGACTTTGTAGACCCCGTTCGCATGGACCTTAAGAGACACGTCCAGAGCGCACAGCTGCAACAACGAGACAACAAGACTGACTGGGACAAACTGCCTCTGTTTGAGAAGTACCAATTCTTCACTCCCGGTATGAAGCAAGCTATATCAATCCGATCCTGCAGAGACTAATAGGACATTATAGGTATTTTTATGGCCATCATCACCGCCATTGTTTTGCTTTCTATCCTCGGTGTTGGACTTAGAGCTCTTGGTAGCCTTGAAGTTTCATATGGTGCATTTGAGAAAGATATGGGCCCTGCCGCACAGAAGAAGAATCAGTAATGGCAATGTACTACGCAGCCAGAAAGATGTCATGTAGCGAGTCTATGCTTTAGGATCCTGTAACAGTATTTTTTTTTTTTAATTTAGAATGTGGGAAATGCATTGCTTTTCATGTGTATCATATCGAATAACATGCTTTGGTACTTCGTCCCGTGCCGAGATAATGTGACATAGATTGCATCGTGTGAAATATGACTCTTTTTTCCCACCCAGCCTCCCTCAGCCATATTGAATGACCAAACAAACGCCTGTACTCCTATCATCCCGAAAATCCTCGAGTTCTAATTTTAATGCCCTCATGCTTGACTACTTTAACTATTTCCAATTTGTCAATTCAGGTGACATTAGAAGTTTTCAGCAGCAGCAGCAGCAGCAGCATAAACTTACACCAGGTGGCTTGGCAGCAAGAAATTTGCAATGCCTTCCTTCACGGCATATTGATGGCCGCAGTTGGCGCAGACCAGCTTTCCCTCGGAAATCTGTGTCTCCAGCAACAAGTGGTGAAGGTCCCGGATCATTTTCTCATCAGCCTGCAGCTCTTCTGGTGTAGGGGCTTGCTCAGGCAACGCGGGAAAGCCCAGCTGTCAGATAGGAAAATTCGAGTTAGCTCATGCCCACCAGCCATACATCGATATGTGAGGATGAAGGGTTCACGAAGAGAAAATCCCACCTACCTCTGATGATGTCGTGCGGAGGGCTGTCCAGTCCAAGCGTGGCAGCACGTTGATGAGCATATCCGGGTTGAGCTCAATCTCATCTTGCACAAGCTCTGCATCTTGAGGGTGTAAAGGGTACGAGTTGGATGATGATTTGCAGGCCTTGACGGCGCAAGTAAGGAAGTTAAGACTGAGAACCTTCATGTTTCGTTTCTTTGCTTATACCGTTTCACTATTCGGTCTTTTCTTCTCTTATAATTATGAGTGTGCTTGTCGGATATTTGGTGAGCGACTGGCTCTCTCTAAAAAAAAAAAAAAATTGGCCCGCGATGCATATTTCCTAAAGCGGACCTCTCGACCACTACTAGTTGCGCGACCCACGTGACAGGAATTTGGTGTATGCTCACCTTACTCTACGCCTTAGAAAGAATACCTACAATCTTTACTTGATGAATTGCTTAGAATTTCACGATGAAATGGCTGCTTTAAAATGTCTTTGTAGCCGGAATCTAGTATTTTATCCATACGGTTCTCATATTTTACTACCTCAAGATCGCGCCTTGGTGTAGCCAGCAGGCTTAGAGTTTCTAAGTCGAAATGTAAGACCAACGATGCCAACAGCAACGGCTCCAAAGCCCAGCACATAACCCGCTCCAAATCCACCAGATGTTTTGACATCCGCCGTAGCTGCCGTAGATGCCGTAGCTGCGTCAGCACTTTCGGAAGCCCCAGCAGCCCAGCCGGCCGTACCGTAAAGCTCTGAAATTGAAGACCAAACTCATCAGCACGTCCGTGTCGGAAATTGATTGATTCAAGAGTTGGAGTGACGATGTAACATATGTAACATATTAGAGCTCGACGTGAATACCTTCGGGAGGAACCTCCAACTCGCCGCTCGCGGCAATCTTGACGTCCACCGTGGGACGGTCGCCAGCGGCGGTTTTGGTTTTCTCGATCTTCTCAACGACATCGTAGCCCTCGAGAACTTCGCCGAAGACGACGTGTCGGCCATCGAGCCATCTGTTTGATTGTGCGTTAGATTTCTAATCATTGTCTCGCCATTGGTCTTCAAGAGGAAGCAAAGAGTGAGCTTACGAAGTAACAACGGTGGTGATGAAGAACTGGGAGCCATTGGTGTCAGGTCCAGCGTTGGCCATGGACAGGAGACCCTTCTTGGTGTGCTTCAGCTTGAAGTTCTCATCCTTGAACTTGTTGCCGTAGACTAGAGAAACCGATGTTAGTCAGTTGCATATACCAAAGAGCAGCACCTCATGCAGGAAGAACTTACTCGACTTGCCACCAGTGCCATCACCCTTGGTGAAGTCACCACCCTGGATCATGAAGTTGGGAATAACACGGTGGAAGGTGGAGCCGGCATAGCCAAAGCCCTTCTCGCCAGTAGCAAGAGCTCGGAAGTTCTCAGCGGTCTCGGGGACAGTCTTTCCGTAGAGGCCCAGGACGATACGGCCGAGCTTCTCCTCGCCCTGCTGAATGTCGAAGTAGACCTTGTGGGTGATCTTGGGGCCCTTGGCAGCCTCGGCTGTCCGGACAAAGAACAACAGTCCCACCACCAGGACAATGGCGGTGGTAAACAGCCGCCTGAAGGAAAACATGATGACTGCTCAATTCGTTGATATCAGTCGTGGATATCGAAGAAACAGGAATGAGCCCAGCAGCGACAAGTTGGGAGATGGACACATATACTTGTACCTTACAGCTCGGTCCGTTTCAGGCTTTCCCCGCCGCCCGCTTACAAGCATCGGTGGCTGCAGTTGTATCTCTAAGACCCACAAGACCCCTTGGCCTGCCTCATACGGCACGGATCTCTCATACAGTACACCCACACGCCGAGTTTAACCAGCATTTACCCGGCTAGCCGCGAATCTTTCAACCAAGCCGCCATAGAGAGATTTCATGATAGCTCGGAAGAACAGGCAGGACGGCGCATTGCGGTGTTGTTTTTTCGACGTTGATTTGATTTCACATAGACATTCAAAATGGTAACAATCGACCTCCATTCTATGGTCCTATGGAAATGGCCATTAGGCTAACTTTTCCTCCTCTAGGTCTTCATTTTGGGAGTCAGCTTCCACGAGGGCCAGCTCGTCAAGGTATAAAAGACCCCACGAACCGACCGATTTCTTTCTGTGAATCCATTTATAAATATATTATCGACCCTAACAATCAATCAAACAGAAAGCTCTCGAGTCCTTCTATGCTCTTGGCCCGACTACCTCTGCCCGCATCATGGCCAAATACTCTATTCACAACCTCGCCAAAATCGGCTCACTGGCACCCAGGACAGTGACTTCGCTTACAGCCGAATTATCGCAAATGACGATAGAAACGGACGCAAGAAGACAAGTACAAGAAAATATTAGGAGGTTAAAGGACATTGGATCGTACAGAGGTAGACGGCACGCCATGGGTCTACCTGCCCGTGGTCAGCGAACAAGAACACAGACAGCGACGGCCAACAAGCTCAACAGAGTCGATCGCAGGGCTTAGGCTGTATCTTACTGAGATGGATTTGTGAAAAAAAAAAGGGGGGTGAGAGTTGTGGGGAGTTTCGGAGGACGCAGCGGAGTTTGCATTTTACAACTTAAAGATGGGAAATGTTGTTCGAAAAGGAAGTAGCCTATGTGTCAGGCTTTGTATATTATGTGTACATGAACAAAAATAAAAGGCACGAGTAGATGCTATATACGACTCTATCTGCTGCAGCTCTAGAACTCATCTTCCAAGACGGGCGCGCCGGCAGCTTTCATCTGGGCTGATACTGTGTCCACGTCCTTCCAGACACGGATGACATTACCGCCGACAACCTTTGCGGCGTCTGCCTCGCTGACTCCTCGTCGCAAGAGCTCGGCGATCAGAGCGGGATATTTGGTAACATCCTCGAGTCCTTCAGGGACCCTGTCAATTCCATCAAAGTCAGACCCAATGCCAACGTGATCATAGCCGATGAGGTCTCCAATGTGTGTAATGTGATCGACAACCTTTTCCAGTGTAGCGTTCTCAGTGTCCTCAGTAGGAACACCATTCTCATTACCTTCGTCAAAGCAGGAGATGAAGCCAGGGTAAATGTTGACCAAGACCACGGAATTGCGCTTCTTCACCAGCTGCAGGACGTGGTCTTTGACGTTACGCGGGTGAGGGCAGATGCTGAAGGCCGAGCTGTGAGAGAAGATGACAGGTGCTTTGGATCCTTCCCACTCATCGTTTCCGCCAAGGGCATCAATCATTGTATCTTCACTATATACGAGCAAAAACATAGACAGTCAGCAGGTGAGTATACAAATAAATGGACCAGATTCTCCTACCTGACGTGAGAAAGATCGACAATCATGCCAATTCGATTCATTTCGTGAACCAGTTTTCGTCCATCGGGGCTAATGCCTCCCCAGACTGGGGTTGCTTTTCTGAACGGATTGCTCTGCAGGGCGGCATCTGCATACTTGTTGTGGCAGTTGTGTGTCAACGTTGCGTATCTCACACCAAGATCGCGAAACAGGCGCAAGTTGCTAGGCTGATTGGCAATTTGGTGAAGACCCTCTACGCCAAGGGGCGAAACCAGCTTCGCTCTTCGGAAGGCCTTCATGGCATCGGCGCCGTCAACATCATGGGCAAAGTCGTCGGGATAAGCTGCGAAGAGCCTCTTCATGGTATCGATTGCCTGCAGCGTGAATTGAAGACCTGCCATCAAAAGAAGAATGATTAGCAATCAGTGCGAGGATAGAGTTAGTTGTAATAAGATCTTACTAGCAGCATAATTCTCATCCGAAAAGTCTGCTCCATCTTCTGGGCACGGAGCGAAGACGCTCCAGAATGCACCACCCGAGCGACCAGCTCTCAGTCGCGCGAGGTCAAGATGACCACTGAGCGTTCCATTTTCAAACGGCCCAGCAAAATCATCGCCATCGATGTGGTTATCAAAAACTCCACGGAGGAAAACGGCGAAATCAACGTGTCCATCTAAGTCGAGAGCGCAGCGTTAGTCTAGGCGTTCATCTTCTAATGCAATGCGCGCAGAGAATTTCCTACCAATCAAGGGAGTTGTCGTCAGAACCCTCTGTGCCCTCTTATCGACCGAGAGAGTCTTGGAGCAATCGTGGGCGATCCGTTCATAGTGTCGGAAGGCTGGCTTATAAAGCATGCCGATGGTGCCCAGGGCAAGCGCGATACCAACAGCAATGCCCTTGATGTTTGGCTTGCGCTGCTCTCCATATGTGCGGTCGTAATAGGTGCCCCCGCCCGATGTGGGCAGGTCCATGTACGATTTGCCAGTTCTTGGAAGCATCGCGACGTTGTGAAGCAGCTGTTAAGAAGAGGGAAAGGGAAAAAGAGGTTTCATGATCAGGGAGTTTATACAGTTGACCAGCACGCCATCCTTCCCCATTCGGCGCTACAAAAGGACCTCTGGGTGACACTTATCTGCTAGATGGCAGGGGACTAGATAAATGAACCACGGAAACCGGCACGGCATGGATTTCGCACAGGAATCTCTCTGTTTGCAGCATGATAACATTTTCTGAAGACTAGAGTAATGGGAAACTTGCTATAGTTTCCATTTCTTGGCAAATTTCGTTGCGCCATTCTATTCAGCGCTGCATCGGGGTTTCCAGGCGCGGAGGCGACGGCGCGTTTGGACGGCTATCTTGCCGAGGCATGCGGCCACGCCAGGATCACCGTTAATAACGCGGGGGAATAGCCCAATAATAACAGCCAGATGTATTTCGTATTGTCCTACTAGTAGTGAGAGGCGTTAATACTAGTAGGAAACACTACCACTCAGCTAGGGAGATCTCTCGAAAGATCTATTGATTCAGAGATCCTCCCTCTCTTACCACCTACTTTGTCATGAGAAGTTCTAAGTAGTAGTGTCCAAAACCTAGGTAGGCATCTGATGGGTATTGCAAGATTCCGGCATGCCTTTTATATACAGCAGGTATACAGCAGTAGTTCTGATCGTTTCGCAACGCTCGAGATGCTAGACTGCCCAGTTGCGTTAGCACATTTTTCTTAAAGCGTCATAACGTGGCAACGTAGTCAATGCGACGAACGATGCCGCATCGAGTTCGCTTAAACAAGGAGGCCTAGCAGATACTAAAACTGCTTTGCGCTTGGCGGAGAATACCTCGCAGCAACCGCACTCCGCCGTGAGGCTGAGCGCCAAGGCATACACACACCGATGGCATGTACGCGCATCCACTCCTATGGAGCTGCACTACCTAGGTCGGTATTCCGTACAAGCAAGGTACCTAAGCGCTATCAGTTGCCGCAGTCTACCTATACGAGCATATGGGCGGAGAACTGAACAAGACAAGCTCCTTTACAGTACGGGAGAGAGCTTCTCTTTTTGCTCTTCACCGATCCTAACAATGCTAAGGGTTATCATACCAGATTGGCGGTGGCCGACCGCCTCGTCCCTACCATAGCACAAAATTCAACTTCGTGGCTGACTGACAGCTGAAACGGGGCACTTTTAACTTCAGATTGTTCCTCGAAGCTGACTAGCGGCAGAAGTTTGACAAGCCTACAAAACATCCATTGCAAATTTTGGTGCGCAATGCAAGGCCCTAGCTGAGGCCTGCCAGCGCGCTGAGGCGACCCTGGTAACGAAATTTGACGAGACAAAGAAAATTATTTATACATGGACATGGAGCGTATGGAGTACGGATATTCGTATTTCTGGCAATCCAGCATCTTCAGCAGCTGGTCCGTGCTTCGTCAACGATGCCGAGATGATGATGAGTCCCTTCATAAAAGCGTAGGTAAGCACATGAAACCAGGAGCTTCGTACAACATCTGCAGAGCGCCAGCAGGGTATATCATGCAAAATGCTGGTACACACCAAGCTGGTACATACCAAGCTGGTACATGCTATTAGTAGTAGGTAGTAGTACTACCGGCCCGGCTAGCATGCTCCCTAGAGGTGCAGGAGAGGGAACGAGTTGTGAGGACCGAGTATGACTACATGCGTGCTATTAATAAAGTCGCTGCTGGTTGGCCAGCCACAGGAAGCCGGTGCGCGAAGCGCCGTTTCTTTCGAGTTCTTTGTCGCTGTGGTTCGCCAGCACAGTCAGCGCCAAAGATGCTGCTAAGCCCGCCAGATAGGGACGGCGATTCGAAGACTAGAGGTGCCACAAGAGGTACCTGACGACAGAGTACCCCGTGCGTGGGCGGCAATAGGGGATGCCAGATAACGGCCCGCCAAACGCCTAACAGCCAGCCACACCGGGCAATGTACCGCGCATTGCTCCTGGCAGAGCCCCTCCTGCACCCTGCACCACCCTGCACCACGCACTCGTATGCACTAACCGCAGCCTGCAAAGGGACGCTGTACCTGGTGGTGCTGGTGGTGCTAGTGCCAGAGGTCTCCTGCCATGGCTGTTTCTCCTAGGCCTAGTTCGATCCCTGGCTGGAGGGCCTCTTCCATGTGAGCCTCTCACCTGCTCCAACCAACTTTACATTTAACGTCTGCTCACTGCGGAGCACATTCCTCTCCTTATTCTCGAGCCTTCTGCGAAGCTCTTCTTCAGCCTTAGCCCTCGTCTTTGTTCTATTCCCCCGGCTTGGATCCTTCTTTTCTTGTTGCTTTCTCCACGCCTCTTTTCTTTCGCAATCTTGACGGGCGACCGCTTCAATTCTTCTGACAGACTTGCGCCTCCTCCTCCTCTTCCTCCTCCTCCTCCTCCGTCGCCCCTATTGCTTGCGAGCGAGGACTTCTTTTTTTTTTTTTCTTACCGCATAGAAGTTTCTGAGTGTTACGATACAAGAGCTGCTTGAATTTTTTTTCTCTCTCTCTTCGTATTTGCTAGCCAGCGAAGAGCTAGACCCCCCTCCTCAGCAGCCCCACGACGTTACGACGTACCTACCGCATGATACCACGAGTCGACGCTTGAAGAACAAATAGATAACGATGCCTGGATTCGCCGATTCATTCTGGTCGAATGATTATGCTGCTGGTATTTTTTTTTTCCCCCTTTCCTCGGCTTTCCACAGCTGCATGCGACCGCCATTTTCTAACATCATCCAGGACTTGGCGTCCTTTTCAGCAAGCTGCAGCAGGGTGTAGTGGAAGATCGCCAGGTACTTACCATAGCTCGGCTGCGCGCTGAAGCCGAGGAGGCATATGGACAGCGCTTGAGCGACATTGCGCCGGCCGCAGACAAGCTGTCTGGTGGCTTTGGTCGAGACGATGGCGCTACAGTTCGTAAGGTAGGTCGTTAATCCAGCTGATGTCGCCGCGATCTGCATTCGCTAGGCTAGGGTTTCGCTAATATTCATGGTGCAAAAGGCTTATGATGGGATGCGAACGGAGATGCAAGAGGCCTCCCAAAACCACATTCGAATTGCTCAGAACATTCGCGATCTAGTTGTCAACCCTTTTTCCAGATGGTGCGATGCTCACGAGACTCGCATTCAAGACTCTCAAGACGTCCTTCAGCTACGAATCAAGGCGCACGATAAGCAGGCCGAAGTTGTTAAGAAGCTCCGATCGAATTACTTCAACAAATGCCGACTGGTGGAAGACTTGGAAGAGGAAAATAAGCTTGCCTTCCAGGACCCAGAGTCCAGCCCCAAGCAGAACCAGCCGACGAACCCAGCAATTCCCGAGATCAAGGTCCAGCCTCACAAAGAAGAGGAGCCTCAAAATGAAGAGGTTTTTGAGATTGGCGACGATGTCTATCAGACTGAGCAGATGAAGAAAATTCTATCCAACATGCTGTCGACAATTAAGATGGGAGAAACCAAGGTCCCTATCCTTGGTACCTATCTTAACACCTCGGCCGGCTCAGATATCGTTGAGTACCTTCAACGAAGCATGGGCACGACAAGTGTCAGCTATGCCGAGAGAATTGGACAAGATCTCATCTCCAACGGCATGCTGCGCCTGATTGGAAATGTTGGAAATACCTTTGCCAACTCTTCCAAGATGTTTTACCAATGGAGGCCCAAGGCTTTTCAACTTGCAGGCATCCCTGAGAAGAAGCAGCCTCTGGGCCGAACTTTCTCTATGCCCGCTACAGGCTCCGATGGTGGCGACTCGCCTGTTGTTGGAACTGTGAGCGAATATTTGTCCAATTGGAACGTGCTCAGCAATTCTCATCCTGGCGAGACTCCTCCCCAGCGGCTGCAGCGTGAGGCAAGGGAAGCCGATGATAAGTACAAGGCCAGTGTGCAGAAGCTCGACGAGCTTCGATGCGAGCTGGAGGAACTCATCTTCCTGCACCTCAAGTTTCTTGAGCGCTGTGAGCTTGACAGGCTAAAGGCCATCAAGACCGTCATCCTCGACTTTACTGGGACGATTGGCAATGTGATCCCCAGCTTGCAATCTTCTGTCGACAAGATGATGCTTTTCCAGGAAACTGTGCAACCCTTGGGCGATCTCCGATACCTCTTGGAGAATTATCGCACTGGAAGCTTTATTCCAAAAGTCATCGTTTATGAGAATTACTACAACAGGGTTGACGAACAGACTTTTGGTGTTGATTTGGAGGCGCGCGCGAGGGCGGATAAGAAGCGTGTCCCAATTATCATCACCACCATTCTGACCTATCTTGATAACCACTATCCTGACTTGGAAGGCGATGAAGCAAGGCGAGGGGTGTGGTTATTGGATGTGCCTCTTTCCCAGACTCACAAACTGCGTGTAAAGATCAACGACGGCAAACCGGTTTCCCCTGAGGTTTTTGACGAATTTGACATTCCCACTGTTGCAAGCCTTCTCAAGCTTTATCTGCTCGAGCTTCCTGGTAAGCAGGCTTGACTTTATTTGCCAATTGACAATATGCATGTACTAACAGTTGATTTTCTTTCTCATAGATTCCCTGGTTTCCACTCATGTTTACGAAATTGTCCGAACTATCTACACAACCCCAGCTGCCGATTCATCAGAAGCCTCTCGCGTTGCCGTACTCCAACAGACCCTTTCACAGCTGCGATTGACCAACATTGCTACACTGGATGCCTGCATGAACCATTTTACTCGCCTTATCGATCTTACTTCGGCCGATGAAGAATATGTTGCGGCGCTGGCCGCTCACCTGGCACCATGCATCCTCCGACCACGAACAGAAACTTCTCTGACAATGGAAGAAAAGCACGCCAGCCGACTTGTCCGCGACCTCTTTGCCCACAAGGATGCCATTTTCAGCGAACTTAAGCGCATGTCGACCCTCAACCACTCCATTTCCGTCACGACAAACCGTCCTCGGGCCATCAGCACCGATGAAAGCAACAGAAAGGCTCTGATGGAGGAGAGGAACAGGGCTTTGCTGGAGAAGGCCAACGCTTCACGAAGCCGCGCCACCAGCCCTGCGCCTGGCCCGCGAGGTCATCGACGGGAGCGAAGCAGCGGAGGCCCTGAGACTCGCTTTCCAATCCAGACCAGCCCGACAACCGCCTCTGACCGCCACCGAAGCAGTCTAGGAAGCTTGAACGCAATCAAGCGCTCCAGCTTAGAGGTTCCAGGACCGGATGGCAGCACCAGCCCTCCCGATGCCACAAACGGATCCCCTCTCAAGTCAGAAATCGATGGCGAACAACCAGTCTTGGATAAGCGTGACAGCTTGGGTAGAGGCGCCGTAGCTAAATTTGGACCGAGGCTTCCTATAGCCCCATCAACTCCATCACCACAGGCACAAGACCCCTCTCGTGGCGTGACTCTGGAGGACAGACCTATGGAAGACTAGTGATCTCCAATTATGACTAGGTGTTCACCGGGGTTCCTTCTCCTTTGCATTTATGGATTACGCACAGTGACGAAATGTTTGTGCTTTGTTTGTTTGTGGGTTCGCCAGGGCCAATGACGAAAGCGTATGGCTCTCTTTCCTTGGTTCGTGAGAGAAGGAAAACAAAAAAGTTTGGTATGCAGGGTAGATAGATAGATGCGTTGGCTGGATCCGGAGTAAAGGGAGGTATTATGTATGGGAGAGGGACTGAGATGCCATATATGTGCTACACTATCTTGATTTTTTTTTTCTCTCTTCTTCTTTCTTACTTTCTATCTTCTTTTTGGAAATATTTCTTTTATACTTTTATTGCTTCCACACGTGTTCATCGGTGACATAAAATGAGACGGGAAAACAAGAATGACAAATATATGGTGCTTCAATTGTTCTGTTTAATGAAAGCCAAAGC
>ANCB02000358.1:0-48919 GCA_000331835.2 Trichoderma hamatum GD12 | reverse complement strand
ATAATTGCTTCTTTGTTAATAAAGAATCTATGTGCCCGGTGGTACCTAGTCCCCTTGATGCCTTAGAGAGTTGGCGTAGCGTAAGGCAGAAAAATACCACTTCCGGACCTGGTCGTTAGCCAATTGGAGATCTACTATCAATCGCACCCAAGGTCTTTTCAAGGCGACAATCTATCCAACATGACGACGCGACAAGCTGCTCTGTTAGTGTTTACACCAATCAGGCTCACGGCCGTTTGCGAACTCGATTCTAACTATTGGTCTCTCGTTTCTAGGTCGCTGTACCGTCGCTCGTTGAAGCTTGCGTTGGACTGGGCTGTCCATCGCCATCTATGGCGAGGCCAAGCGCTCTATATTCGATCTCTGTTTGAGGCCAACAGGAAGGTCTCAGACCCTCGGCAACAGAGAGTCAGTGCACACTCCTTTCATCTCGATCGATACCCGGCATTAATTGTTCCCACAGGCGTTATTGGCAGAGACAGAAAAGTTACTAGAGAGCTGGAAGCACCCAGACCCGTATATTCCGCCAACTGCCCCGGGAGGTGAGACAGCACATGCAATCCGCATTGGACGGCACAAGCTAACTGATTAGGATCCAAATTCGAACGAAACCTTCCTTCTCCGATTCTAGACCGTGAGTCAACGTCCATCTGCGACTGCTACGCCTGTTACGCCTGCTAATCGTTTTGATAGCCCCCCCTCACCGAGCAAACCATCATTAAGGTCTCAGCCTGCGCCAAATATAGACCTCCAGTACATAGCAAAATATAATTAAAATTTCGCAATAAAAAAAAAGTTCAAGCTTACCAAAGAGTGTGAATGTGATTCAAATTAGCAAGGGAAAAAGTCCAAGGAATATATATATAATCAGATGAGGAAGCACAAAACTGTAATCTAGAATTTCTAAAGATAATAAGAGTTGTCCTTTTTTTTCCATTCGAAGAATAATGATTTCTTCTCAAATTTATCAAATTAGCAGTAAAATCCCTGTATTGTTATCCCTGGTAGTATTTAGCTACTGAGGACTTGGCGAGGCGTGATGTAATAAGGCGCATATAGAGCCCCTCCTGCAAAATGTCACTAATACTTCTTATACCGGCTATTCTGACTCTTCAATCAAGACGCTTACTCTTACAACCCCAATTCATAGCCTGCATTCCTCATTTCCAAATCACCAGCTAATCGCAGTCAAAATGGCATCGTGTATTTTCTGTCGTATTATCAAAGGTTTGTAATCCGGTGAAGACGTTTGCCAATCCATGCAACCACTTAGAGAGAAAAGCTACCCCTCTCTTACAGCTCTTGCAGACTTGCCAAGTCTACTAACAGCGTGTTATACCAGGCGAGATTCCGTCTTTTAAGCTTTTTGAAAGCGATAAGACGCTGGCATTCCTCGATGTCGGGCCCCTCAGCAAGGGCCACGCTGTAAATCACTTCTTACCCAGAAGATCACTGTACATTTCTAACATTGCGACTCTTCTCCAGCTTGTCATTCCCAAGTTCCATGGCGCGAAGCTAGCTGATATCCCCGATGACCAGCTCAGTGAAATTCTGGTACACGCCTGCTCTGTTACTTAGTTTCGTTATCTCTGCTGACCAGATATCTCATCCAACAGCCTACTCTCAAGAAGCTGGCGGTAGCTTCTGGAGCAACCGATTACAACATTCTTCAAAATAACGGAACCATTGCTCACCAACAGGTGCATCATGTAAGTCTGACTAGATTTTTAGATTCTACGTTGAATGCAAAGCTCACCTTGACTGAAACAGGTTCACTTCCACATGGTATGATTATTTACACTGGCAACAGCAAAGCACCTTAGCTCCCGTACTAACTCTTCATTAGATCCCGAAGCCAAATGAGACAGAGGGCCTTGGCATCCTCTGGCCTACGGCTGCTGGCGATATGGAAAAGCTCAAAGCGCTTGCCGAGGACATCAAATCCAGGATGTAAATATTAGCCAAGTGATAGCACTGGTTTAACCTTTACGTCGGCTTGAATTTGGATGGCGGGAATATGATGCTATGGTTTACCCCAAGATACATGGGAAGTGAAAGCATTGTGCAATATGTCTATCCTCCAGAGATACCGTATACAGTGCCCCAGTCTATCCAAATATTATTATCTTGGCATCCATAACTGTTTCTTTAATCTACATCATCGGCTGATGTTTCTAGATTTCCATTCCCGTCAGAGACTGGCGCATCGTACCATCTCGCCGCAGCCGCGCCTTGCAATATCCCCTGTCTATCGTAGAGACAGCGCGCGCGCAAGTACGGGTCAAGTTGCCAGTAGTTTTCTCTGAGCTGCGTCGCCAGCTGATCCCTCTTGTCGGTGATTTCTTTGGTGTCGCCCTTCTGTATCCACTGCACAGTCGTATCTTCATATTCCTTCGTAAGCTTTTCCCTGACTCCAACAAGTTTTCCCTTGGTCTCGATATCCTTCATCACGTCATTTTCGCCAATGACGGGCTCTACGTATTTATATTCCCAGTCTTCGTCGCCTCCAAGCTCTTTGAGAATATGCGCAGGCTCTATGAATTCCTGCAAGTCATTCTTGTTATTCGTAAAATGAACTTTCGCTGCCACAACCGGATCTAACCAGCCGCGGATGATCTTCCAAATTCCTACACTCAGAGTTAGTTCCTAATTCTCATATACGAGCACTTCATATTCATACCTTGGAATATCCAGGGTGCGTTGTGAACGAGGACGGCTCCAAGAGATTCAGGGTAGTTGGCTTCAAAGCATTTAATCATGAACTTGACGGGGGTATAATCCATGTTCGCCATGGAAAACCCTGTCATATCGAAAATGACAGTCTACCCAGCACAGTTAGCAAAAACGGCAAAACACCAGCTTGGAGAATAAAATGGCTTACAGCGGTGTCCACAGGTGGTCTCAACACCATTCTCGCAGTCTCAATGAGGAAGACAGTGCATCGCTCCAGACTCTCTTCGCACTGCTCTCCTTGTCGATGAAGGCGAACTCTGACAACACAAATTGGCCGGCCCTGTTTGTCCACTCCGTGCAAGAAACTCTTGCCCATTCGGAGCTGCGCCAGGAAGTCTTCTCCAACCTTTTTGGCGTCGCCCTTGCCATTCTGCGCTTCCAAAGCGGCTCCCTCTTCTCCGTTCTTCATGATGTCATCGTCCACTTTCATTTCGGTGTGCCGCCAGCTCATGGTAGACACCAGCATGGCCAGAGCCTTATCCACATCCCACTTCCGGGCTCGAAGGAACCGCAAGGCGAGGGCATCGGGGTGATCATGCTTCACCATGGCCCAGTACGTCTCGCGAATGACTTCAGGGCTGTGGCTCGCAAGAACCTCTTGGAAGTGCTTGTTTTGGCCATATTTGTCATCGTCAGCCTCCGGCGCAGGGGACTTATCATTTCCCTTCCTCTTGAAGAGCCCAAGGCGCTTCTTCTTCTGCCCGTCTGCTTCCGCTACATCCGGCTTTCCACGGGATGTGGCATCAGCGCCAGCAGAGCCACTATCTTCCGCAACGCCGCAGATTTGGAACAGAGCATGCCATAGCTGGCGCAGCTTCTCTTCCTGCTCTGGGGTGAGGTTGCCCACGTGCCCCGGTGCGATTTGGGTTGACATGCTTCCAGGGAGTGAGGCGACGGCCAAAGTATCCTCCGAATCGGTAATAGTCGTTGTATTCGTAGTCGCAGGATGTTCGCGCAAATCTACTGTCGCGGCGCAAGAGATGGAGACAACAGCCAGAAGAACTACTACGACGCCGGTAGTATATGTAAAGCCACTACGAAGATTAACGTTGCGGTTCGTCCGGGTCGTTCTGCGCGAAAATGAATGAACGGTGCTATGGCGGTCTCGTGAGGTTGCTCCTGGAGCCGGGTGATCGCAGGTGTAAGTGCTTGAGGCGGCCTGCTTAATGATCTCACGTGCCTGCGATGTGAACGCGCGAGAGTCAATTGAAATTGCAGGCGAGGCTGTAATCGATCGGCGCGGCGTGGGGAATTTCGTATAATTGTGCGATGCTAGTGCGAAAAACCGCGATGCGCCAGATGTCACTTCCAAGCACTTCCTTGCGGGAGGCCTCATGTGCGAATCGGTGTTTTGAACGCAGTTGTGCGGACTTGTGAGAAGGACTGCGGGAGGCTCATTTATCCCGAGATCCAGCTCAATGCGGAGCAAATAACATTAGAGAGTCGTATTCTGCAGTCTAAACCGCTAATGCCTGCTAGGTACTTTGCAGATCGCCAATAGACACCTGGACAGTAGGTACCGTGGAGATTTAGCATATTTTAGACTTTAAATCAGCCTCAAGTGGTTGCCCTTGAATTCTAGACCAAGTAATGCTCAAAGCAATGCTTCTTTTACGATGCTTTCAGCTTGGTAAATAGTATTTTTTATGGAACAGAAATAAAATGTAAAAAATAAACACATCTAGAGCAATTTTTTTTTCTCTCTAGGCTCTAGGCTCTAGTATTATATATTCTCCCTTGTAAATACATATATGCCTAGCAAAATATTTATAGCTCATCCAGGACGTGGATATACTTCTTGTCTTCCCTCTTCTCCTTCTCTGTGGCTGGGGGGAGATCGTAGTAGTTGGAGCTTCGGAATCCTTGCTGCACCGGAAGTTAGAGACCTAGTCGCTTATCATATGTCATGGGCATCACTTACCAAGTAGTGGTATGTAAAGTTGGCAATGTCGCCAGGCTCGATACCAAGATCGCTGAATGTGCTAGCTTCAGGGTCAATCACTTGATCAATAAACTCCCGCTCGACCTCGTCCGCAGAGATGGTGTGCCACCACAAGGCATTGTTGAGAACTCCTGCTACTGGCTTCAGAATTGCCTTGGGCACATTAATGTGTCGTCTCTTCTTGAAGATTTCCTTGTCTACCAAAGCTGCAATCTCTGCCAAGCTGTATTGTTTAGGTCCATAGAGCTCGAATGTCTTGCCAGCTGTGGAGTCGTCGTACAGCATCTTCTCCAGAGCAGCGCCCACGTCGATAGACTGCGAATATGTCAGTGAAGTTCCTCAATAGCCATGTTTGAACACTTTTCTTCTTCTTCTTAGAAACTTACATGGACTGGCCAGAACTTCTCCTGCATGTTGTTGGCCGTAAACAGGTTCAACACTGAAGCAAGCTTCAACAGGAGGTTATCTTCGAATCCAAAAACGGGTGCTGGTCGCACAATTGTTGTCTCGGGGAAGATGCTTCTGGCAACAAGTTCACCTCGTCCCTATAGCAAGATGTCTTAGCACTATCCGGCACTATTCCTGCAAATTCTAGCTCCGGGCATACCTTGGTCGCAAAGAACTCAGATGGTGAGTTGACGTCGGCATTGTGTGACGAGACGTGGATATATCGGTCAACATCGTACTTTGCAACAGCTTCGGCGATACGCTCGGTTCCCTCCACATGCACGTCCTCCAGAGTGAAGTTCCTATCAAGGTTTAGTGTGATTCTTCAAGTTGGAGATTGTCGATATGTCGCCCGTACTTTGTAGGATAATCACGTCCAACCAGGTTGTACACAACATCCGAGTGCCTAACGCTTGCTTCGATGGAAGCAGTATTGCGAAGATCGTATTCCTATAGCCAGATCAGTATCAAGTCACCGGGTATATCCGAGGCCTGCCATACAACAAAAATAACGCGGCCGAGATCACCAGTGAGCTTCAAGTGTCGCTTTGTCATTTCTTCGCGGAAGGGGACGACAACGGTACATCCTTGACGGGCTACAGAAAGAGAATTAGGTCGGCCGCACGCACTTCAATCTGCTGAAAACATACCAAGGCGGTTCACAATGTATCGACCCAGTTGGCCCGTTGCGCCGAATACCGTCGCGGTATGGCCTATGTCGGTTAGCTCTCTAGCTTCGAGCGGGCAGTTTTGTTCGCACCTCCAAGGGAAGATCTAAAAAGAAGAATGTCAATTGATTTCTCTCCATATATCAGCTGCAGGCATCGCTTACCGGCCACCCTCTGATCGTAGAATAGTTTTGCCAGTTCGTGTGATGGCAACATCTGATAGGGATCGTTTGCCGCTGGCACCGGCGGCGACAGAGCTGCGGAGAGCTCTCCGAGAGAGCAGAGTGAGCATCATTCTGGCTGATTCAACAGCAGGGAGCGGCTGGCGAGGTCGTCGAGCTGGCCAATTCAAGATCTTGCTGGTGCTATCTATCGTCCCTGCCCACCAAGACCATACAATGAAGCGGCATGCCGAAATAGTGCATTTCATTACTCTTGCGGACTAGTCCACATATAGACTAGAGCGGAATGTACTTCGTAGTTTGGTTTTTCCGCTAAGCACAGTCTACGAATGAAAGAGATACGGAGTACAAGATTGGTAGCAGAGCAAACCAAAATCGGCACTGTAGTTTGTTATAGACATAGTGGCAGAGCTGCGGTCATAGCTACAGGAGTTGACAGACTTGTGTGGATATATGCGGTGCGTCAAATAACATACTCTATCTCTACCTATCCTTTCTCTTCATTTTAATGCTGACAATTCGGTTAGCTCCGATTAAAACGCAGCTGAGATATACAGGCAAATAAGTAGGTATCTGAGCAGGTGCTTTTAATTGGAGACACGGCACCCAAGACCCAAACGCTGACTTGCCAATAGCACTAATTCCTGTACGGAGTACAGTCATCAAACGAATATTTCTCTTACTGCCCAGTGCCGGTTGCCTGGGCGCGTCACTCGTTAGCATTTTAGTCTACGGTCCGGGGGTAGATGCCATTCCACCCACAGCATATCATGCAGACCGTTGGCGCTGACTGATTTTCAATCAGTTCCAAGATGAAGCCACGCAAGCGTGCCTTGCAGAAACAACGAAATGGTTGGCAGCAGTCGCCTGGTAGCAGACACTCCACGCCATCCAACAACGGTATGTCTTCTCAAGGAACCAAACCCGCATCAGGTGAGCAAACAATTGACTAGGGTCTCTTCCCATAGTTGCCTTCACCCTCCTCGATGAGGCTCGACAGACATCAAGCCATGATACCTCATTCTGGAGCCAAAATACACAGCTTCGAAAGAAGCCTGTGTTGTTCGTTAGTTCTGGCTCCCACGATCCGTTGATCTCGCCACAGATCAAAGCAGAGGAAGCGGAAGATTCATCAAAAAATACCACCGAAACGCCTGCAGCTGAAAGTGCAGAACGAGCGCAACCAGACGATGGCAGCTCCAGCGATGAAGTAATCGTTTTCAAAGGTCGAAATCACATGAAGTGGAAAACCCAAACTCCTCAGATAGCCCAACCAGCCCCTAAGGCTGCTCAGGCTCCTGAGACAGCGCAGACCCCCGAGCCAACGCAAACTCTCGAGGAATCGCAGACCCCTGAGCCAACGCAGACCCTCGAGGAATCACAGACTCTCGATGCATCGCATAGTCCCAAGGAATCGCACGCTCCTGAGACAGCGCAAGCTCCTGAAGCGACCCAGACTCCTCAGGGGACCCAGACTCCTGAGGCAACGCTTATTCCTGAGGCAACGCATATTTCTGAGGCAACGCTTATTCCTGAGGCAACGCATATTCCTGAGGCAGCACAGGCTCCGGAAATTACGCTCACGTCCATACAAGCTGAGATTCGAGCTGTTGAGAGAGAACTATCCAGTGAACCCAAGGAACTGCGTATCCAGAACATAGAAGCAAGCAAAAGGGAGAGTAGAGATGAAGATGGGGAAGATTCTGATGGTCTGTTTTGGCCAAAAAAGAAGTCAAATAAGTCACGGAGACGACAGAAATGGGGGGAAGACTCCGAGGAGGATGCCATACTCGCTGATTACATTGCCAACATGCGCCAAAATGGGGAGATGATGGGCGAGACATCTGAAGAAGATTCGGAAAGCTCAAGCACTGACGACGCTGAAGATCATCCGTCGGTACCTTCAGGCCTCAAAGGTGAAGAAGATGTCGACATATATTCCGAAGCAGAATATCAGCCTCAAAAGTCATTATTTGATGAACCCGTTGATGGTGTGGATAAGCGCGATTCGCACTCCATCTCTCATCCATCATCACGAGAGAAGCTCAAGGGGAAAGCTACAATCAAAGGTCCCACCGGCACTTTCATGAACTCTTTCACTGAGGTTGAGTATCTCGAAGAACAGGGGGATTTCGATTTCATGGACTGGGAGCGACCTAGCGTTAGGCGAAAGAAAGGCAGAGCGAGACGTCTGTTGCTAGGCTCTGATGTTGATTCAGATCTGGAAGAGAAACTCCAAGCCGCCTACAGCAATGATCGGCAGAGGAAGGCTCAGCGTAAGAGGGAGAGGGAAGAGTTGCGAGCCACGGGAATGCTTGGCAAACAGAGAAGCCAGCCAGATCTACAAGCAAAGTACCGGACAGGCATCACCGCGAGCCAGGTTGTGGATGAAATAAAGACGTTCCTTGCCGGACCACAACAAATGCGCGTATAATATAACCCTGTCGAAAGATACCCACTTTACTAACTATTTACCAGATTAAATCTACCGCCGATGGATAAGCGAACAAGAAAAATGGTCCATGAGCTGGCAAATAAATTCAGCATCAAATCCAAGTCAGTTGGGGCTGAAAATCAACGTCGGCCAGTATTACACAAGACAAAAAAGACGTCATATAGAGAAGCTGCTTTCGACCAAGCAGTGTCACGAATTAAACGGCAATATTCTTCTCAGCCAGGAGGAGGATCTAAAAACAAACAGCAATCATCATCGGGTCGGCATAATTTGGCCAGTTACCAGGATGGTGAGGTCATCGGCGCATCCGCCCCGGAATTGGGAACAGAAAATCGTGGTCGAACAATGTTAGAAAAAATGGGTTGGAGTACTGGAACGCCTTTAGGAGCGAGTGATAATCAAGGTATACTGCATCCTGTAAGCCAGACAATGAAACGAACCCGAGCGGGTCTTGGACAGTAGACATAGACATGTTTTTTTAGGAGATTCTGTAATTGTTGATGCAGAAAATTTAAAATAGCATAATGTGCAGAAACCATTGCTTCGAGATATCCTCGATAGCTATTGTACAACCGCGAACCCCATTGACCGTGAAGACATTGCCCCCATAAAGCAAACCATCCGTAACGCATTAAGAGATCCCAAAGGCGAAACACAATCACCTGTAGTCTCGAGTAAAGACACTAAAGTCACGCAAACACAAAAACCCAAGTTTTTCAGATACGAAATCAGAACTAGCCATCATGACCCCGCTTATTTCGTCGATGAAGAGTACTTGGTAACGGCCTTGGTGCCCTCAGAGACGGCGTGCTTGGCCAATTCACCCGGCAGGATCAATCGGACGGAGGTCTGGATCTCTCGGGAAGAGATTGTGGACTTCTTGTTGTAGGCAGCCAGCTTGGAAGCCTCGGAAGCAACACGCTCGAAGATATCTGGATAAGTTAGATATAAGAAACACATGAGAAAAAAGACGCGATTGAAGCTTACCGTTGACGAACGAGTTCAGGATGGACATGGCACGGTTGGAGATACCAGTGTCGGGGTGGACCTGCTTGAGGACTAGAAATCGGAAAAGTTAGGATCAGAAAAGAATAAATAAAATAAAAATTAAAAAAGATCAGGTAAACAAACCCTTGTAGATGTAGGAGCTGTAAGTCTCCTTGCGAGTCTTTGATCGCTTCTTCTTGTCACCAGAAGCGGCGGTCTTCTTGCCGGCATCCTTCTTCTCGGGAGCCTTGCTGGCGGTTGAGGGGGCCTTGGCGGCGGGCTTCTTGTCGGCAGCTTTGGGAGGCATTTTTGATGAAGTTGATAAAACCGAGTGAAATCTAAGAGGGTTGATAATCAAAAGGGCAAAATGGCGGGCTGGCAGCGGGTGATGATGGAAAAAGTGAATGGTGCGGGAAAGAGGTCTTGGGGATGAGCTGGGCTTTTGTAGCTGGGAACGCGTTGGTGCAAGTGGATTACTGATTTGGCTGGGAGCAAGTCCAGGCGTGGCGCGAGCAAAAGGGTCGCGCGTGCACGCCCCTCCGTGGGTTGTTTCTGCTGCGTTTTGGTGCTGGCGGCGCTACTGTACTGTAGGCGGTGGAAAAAAAAAAAAAAGGTTGGCTGACTACAGGTACAGGTAGCGCAGTACCTTGGGCACGTTCCAGGTACTGGCGAAGTACAGCCTGCTCCAGCACAGCTATGCCGCGCTAGGCGTTTAACGGCAAGGCGTGCTCAGTCGCAATCACGCACGCTGGACGGGGCCGAGTGCCTGCGATTGCCTCGCCGGGCAAGGGTCTGTATTTTGGCTCCCAGTCGCGTCGATTTTTTTTTTGTTATTCTTTTTTTTTTCTGCTTCCTTTTTCCCCAGCGCGATATATGATTGGCCAGATCTGTTCTTTTTTATCGCTGCAAGTCTTCCACCACACCTAGCCCCTTCCAGCTGAGGACCAGTACGTACCCAGAGTCCCTTTTTTCCTCTTGCGGTTGGGCGTCTTACACCTCCCTGCGCGTTGTGCCACCACACCGCCCGTTGTATGATAGCCTCACCTGCGTCAGCGTAGCCTACCCTGTAGCCTAGAATGGAATCACATTTTGGGATGATTCCGGCGTAAATCACCATGATTCTTGTATCTATCGTAGTTTTTATTTTCTATTTAGTTTTAGTAATGACTCTGGTGGGATATCTCTGCATCTTATGATGAGGTGGGGGAAAGGTGATGTTTCATGCGCGTCTGTAGTCATTATGCCTATGCTTTTTACTCAATTTTAGACGAGAAAATAAAAACAACGTTACCAGTTGAAATGATATCGTTCTAGCTCTAGACTACAGCTTCACATTATCCACTATGGACAATACTAATCAAAATTATAGTGGATATCACCATGCTTGTTGCATCCGCACGATCTGCGCGTATCTTTCAAAATATCTGGTGATGGCTGGATACTGAGTACACAAGATTACATAACTCGGATCAAAGCAACCAAGCTCAGCGTGCTGCTCCATGGTACGCGGTACAATCACTAGGCAGAGAGCTAAGTATACCTAGTAGGTAGTATGTAGTAGCATTATCTTATCATCCAATAGCCTGGCCTCATTTAAATCAAGGCAGTATCCTCGCAGGCAGCATCCCATCCTGCATCGTGATGTAGAAATTGGACCAATCAAAGTGCTCCAAACAATTGATGCACATGTTGCTTCGTTACATGGGTGAATAGTACCAAGGTACCAAGCAGTGTATTTTATACAGCACAGTTGCTGGATTGCCACTTGATATCCGAGTGTGAGGCACCAGAAAAACATAGAGTAAAACAAAGTCAGCGCGTTGCTGCGTGCTCCCACCACCAGTGGCGTGCCCAGCAGCCACAATGAGGCTCTCATGCGGCGCGGATATGGGAGCGAGCGTGGAGAAGAGCAGGAGAAGACACTGAGTGCCGGCTCCAAAAGGGATGTACTGCGGAGGTACCTGGAGCGAGCACTTAGCTGCATGAGCCTTGTATCCATTTTTGCTGTACCTCACTTGTCCACACCCCCCCCGCAATTGCGATAGCAGTTTGTTGTGCTCGGAACACGTCCAATTTTCCCAAACAGGACTAGTGCCAGAGCTGCCGCTGAGGGAGGGTGATTGGTGATCTCGCGCGCCGAGCACCAAAAACTACTTAACTGAGATTCCCCCCGCCGAATTCAACCCTCTTCATTTACACTGTCTCTCAACTATCCACGCTGCACGATTTAATTCCAACGTTTACCTCTCTTCTCGTCCAACCTTTCGAGTTTTTTTTTTCCCGTTAATCACACCAAAAAACCAATTTCAAAATGACTGGCGGCGGCAAATCTGGTGGCAAGGCCTCTGGCTCCAAGAACTCTCAGTCGTAAGTATACTCGATTGATGACGCGATTCACGCGTCTGTATCCATCACTTGGACATCCCAAGTCTGACTCCATCACAGCCGTTCATCCAAGGCGGGTCTCGCTTTCCCCGTTGGTCGTGTCCACCGTCTTCTGCGAAAGGGCAACTACGCTCAGCGTGTCGGTGCCGGTGCTCCCGTCTACCTGGCCGCTGTCCTCGAGTACCTCGCTGCCGAAATTCTCGAGCTGGCTGGTAACGCCGCTCGTGACAACAAGAAGACCCGTATCATCCCCCGTCACCTTCAGCTCGCCATCCGAAACGATGAGGAGTTGAACAAGCTGCTGGGACACGTCACCATCGCACAGGGTGGTGTTCTGCCCAACATTCACCAGAGTAAGTCGCGTCGCAAATCAAAACAAACTACATGGACGCTAACGTTGTATAGACCTGCTCCCCAAGAAGACATCGGGCAAGGCTGGCAAGGGCTCCAGCCAAGAATTGTAATTTCTGTTGGTCGTTTTTGCTGCTTTCTTTCGAGGTCGTTTTGGTTGTCATAAAGGGGTCCAGGGATAAGGTTTACGGTTGCTTTTGTACGTCTGGGTTGTACATTAATCCCCCACGGCTATGATCAATGAATCAATTAGGGTTTTGCACTTCAAAAACATTTACCATTTATTTTACACACTGTTCCAACTGCAAGTGAGATGTCAATGTACAATCATGGTGTGACGCGTCCACAATCGAGAATCCATGATGCAATCCAGCCTAGCTTCTATGGAGCTTGGCCAATGTAATATATTTTCTCATTAAAGCCTCCTATTGTGATCAAAACATGAAATAAAAACAATATCAAATCGTTTTGTCAGCTGTGCAATTTCTCAACTAACTTCAAGTGTTTTTCTTTCCCTTCGATATATATACCATATACGGCATTTTGTATTCAAATATCAATATCCAATTGTTTGCGTATATTTTGTCTTGGACTTTTGAATTAAAGCTCCGCACGACTTTTTGCTCCAGTAGCTGTTTCATGCTCCAGTATTTCCTAGCAACATTTTCATTAGCTAATATTAGCACCGAAACTGCCTATAAATAGCGTTTTAGTACCAGTCTCAGTTTAACACCTGCAAGTGGCTGGCGCAACTGCCTAGCATATGTACGCCTGTACCTCAGATCGTCCTACCTCTATCAAAGTCGTTCGACCATAGCTGAGCAGCTTGCGTGGCTTTGGGCGGTCAATTTCGCGGCGAAGCCAATTTCCATCTCAACTAAATTTCACACCTCTGACAATTCCTGACATCCAACCTTCACTCTGATTGATTTTTCTTAAACCCAGGTTTAGAAACTTGGTATCCTTTCTTTGTGCACGGCTTGTCATGCTTCAAGCACCATGATGGCCACTGACGACGATTCCTCCCGCCAGCGGGCGCAGGGTGTGGACGGAAGCAAGACCCTGCCTTTGATGTCCCGCGATGAAATCGAGGACTTGATTGCCAACGGACGACACATCATCATCTACCGCGGATATGTCTTGAAGCTTGATGCATGGCTCAAATACCACCCGGGAGGTGCTAAGTCCATCATGCACATGGTTGGTCGGGATGGAACCGACTGGGTGGATGTGTACGTGAACCACGCCTCTGGTAGGCATGCAGGCATTGAAGACGCTGCTAATGCTTCCTTTCTATAGTCTGCATTCCGAAGTTGCAAAGCAGAAAATGCCGCGGTATCGCATCGGACGAGTTGAGGGCTCCTGGCTAAATTTCAGACCACCCATCCAGGGCGGCGTCTTTCGGACCAGGGCGGAGATTGAAATGGATCACAGCAAAGGCAATTACAACGTCTCGACGGGAGACGATGCCAGCTCGTCAAGCTCTCGAGCCCCTTCACCGGTATTTGACGTCGATGCGGGAGCGCTGCGGGGTCGAAAGAATGCTTCTGGAAGTGGACCGGCGAGATCAGGGTCAATATCATCGAATTCAACTGCAGACAAGACGCCGCTTGACGGCATGTCTTATCTGGACACTGTCACTCGGGAGCACATTCGACTTGATTTGGAGACTTATCCTGCTGTTGATGAAGCGACACAGGCCAATATCGCCGCCAAATACCGTGAATTGCACCAAAGAGTCATCGATGCCGGCCTCTACAACACCAGCTATTCTGCGTACGGCTGGGAATGCGTGCGGTACTTTTCACTCTTCTTTACAATGCTAATCACTCTTCACTACGGCTACTATTTCATCAGCGCCTTGTCTCTCGGTTTCCTATGGCACCAGCTGGTTTTTACGGCTCACGATGCTGCTCACATGGGTATTACGCACAATTACTATATCGACACGTATCTTGGAATATTTATTGCCGATTTTATCGGCGGCCTCTCCATCGGCTGGTGGAAGCACAACCACAACGTTCACCACATCGTGACGAATGCTCCCGAGCACGACCCTGATATTGAGCACATGCCCATTTTCGCCATTTCTCACCGGCTCCTGGGTGATTTACGGTCTACTTTTTACGAACGGGTTATGAAGTATGATGCTGTTGCGAAAGTCCTCTTGCGCATCCAACCTTGGACGTACTACCCGTTCTTGGCACTTGGCCGTTTCAATCTCTACGTTCTATCATGGGATTTTATCATCAATGGAAAGGGTCCCCGGAAGGGCGCAGCTGCAAAACATCGGTGGGTTGAGCTAGTAGGGCAACTATGCTTCTGGACCTGGTTTGGCTATGGCATTATGTACAAATCGATACCTGATGGCTGGTCGCGTTTTGTCTTCCTCATGGTGAGCCATATTGCGTCATCTCCCCTGCATGTGCAGATTGTGCTATCACACTTTGCCATGAGCACCGCCGACTTGGGGCCGCAAGAGTCATTCGCGCAGATGATGCTTAGGACGACAATGGATGTTGATTGCCCTCCCTGGATGGACTTTGTCCATGGAGGCCTGCAGTTTCAAGCCATCCACCACATGTTCCCTCGCCTGCCACGCCATAACCTGCGCAAGGCACAGAAATTGATTATCGAATTTTGCAAAGACGTAGGCATCCCCTACGCATATTATGGATTTTCAAGGGCCAATGGCCAAGTCATTGGTAGGCTTGCAGAGGTCGCTCAACAAGCCGCCATATTTTCCAAGTGTCAAGACACCATCACGAAGACGAAGAATTTTGATATATAGATGTTAAAGCGCTCATAGATATATAGAGATATATAGCTAGTATGGATAAAAGATAAAAGACCAGGAGATGTATAGAAATGAGAAATGAATGCCGGGGAAAATAATTTGGGATACTTTTGCGGGTTGCTTGGGCTGTTATGCTATTTCAGAGATTAGAATGAGAATTTATTCATCGTACTGCAATAGATGAAACCACTTGGGATTCCTTTACCACAGCTGCTATTCATCCAAAATGTAGACTATAGTATAACCTTTGTAGGAGCGAGTGGTTTTGCCAGCGAACTAAGCGGCGATTTTGCTAGCAGCAGATGTACTTCAAAGGTACTTTAAAGCTAGGTATATCTGCTAGTCTCTAGGCACTCTCTATACTTTGTGGCTTAATCACCTTAATGTACTCTTTAGAAGAACTGACATGCGCCGTGCTACTGTATATTCACAGCATCACAAAGCGAGTGCATAATTTTTTTCTTTGCCATTTTCTTTGCAAGCACCCGCCCTCCGCCCACATTGACGAATAAAACAACATAAAAGAAAAGAAAAAAAAAAAAAAAAAAAAAAAAAAAAAGTAAAGCGAAGAAGAAGGGATTAAAAAAGAATAAAGATGTCTGACAGCGATGACGAACCTATGTAAATATACATCTTTTCCTTCTTCCTCCCCAGGTTTCGTCTCAAAGCTGACTCTAAAACACCACACCAGCACTCTTTCTGCCCACGCTTTGGCTGCATTGAAATCCTTTGAAGCCGAAAAAGACGAGCACCAGGCCAAGTTCCAGAGACTGAAGGCTGAGGCAGAGAGCAATGCCCTTTTGTCTATCGATGCTTTTTCAGAAGATTGGAATGAGTCTCAGTTTTGGGTACGCTGAAAGCTATCTCTCTCCTTAGATGCCAATTTTTTTTTTTTTTTTTTTTTGCGTGCACATATTACACCTATTTCCGGGAAAGAGGGAAAGGGCATTTCATGCCATTGAATTCTTTACCTGAGGGATGAAGCGTAATATTTGATTCTTTTAAACAACACTGTTTATTCCCAACTCTTGAGTATCACAAGGCTAACACTGGAACGTCCCTAAACTGCAGTATTCAGAGGATACCGCAAATAAGCTGGCAATAGAGCTACTCAGAGATGCCACAAGTGACATGACAATCGGCGTTGTCTCAGCGCCGAGTGTTTTCGTTGCGCTCAAGAATATCCTGGTAAGCAAATTTATACATAACATCAGAAATCCTAGAATTTAAACCTCGAAACTTGAAAAAATCTCACCATCACTTTGAGGAGAGAAAAAAAGACTGACACGAACAACTCTACTTCTAGAGAGATCGAAGTGACGACGAAAAGCCAAAGTTGGTCCTCCTAGAGCACGACAACCGGTTTGGCGTCTTTTCCGAGTTTTACTTCTATGACTTTCAGCAACCAGTCAGACTGCCAGGTATGAATGGCTAGACTCCCCGTATAACGTTCTGTGTCTTTGAATGAGATGTACCCAAGATTTGTGAAACTTTTTACTAATCTGAATGTGTGCGTAGCTCATCTAAAGGGGTCTATTGACAGAATCATTTGTGATCCTCCGTTCCTGAGTGAAGACTGCCAGACCAAAGGTATACCTACTACTATTCTTACCCCCAAGCAACTCAGCGCATCGCCAAAGGATTACGTATACTAACGGTACCCATCTCCATCTCCATAGCCGCATTGACTGTACGCTGGCTCCTCAAGCCAAGCAACGCCGGGACGCTACCTAAGCTCATTGTCTGCACCGGAGAGCGAATGGAGGACCTGATTGTTAAGCTCTACAAGGCACTGGGAATAAAGACAACTGCTTTTGAGCCCAAACATACAAGGGGTCTCAGCAATGAATTCTACTGCTACGCCAATTTTGAGTGCCCAACTTGGAACTGGCGATGAGGCGAGGATGGCGCGGAAATTATCTTAAAAATATAGTCACTTCAACAGAAAAACTGATGCACGTATATTCGGGATGAGGTTTTGGGTAGTCCCGATAGGACGAATGCCGCACTGACTTTGCCTCAAATCTCGCTTGATGGATGGTTTGCCATCTGTTTGCTTTATTGTATACAAATTCATTATTCATTTCATGGCCCAAGGTGGTAGGCATCGTGCAGTGCATTATTGGATATATTATACAGCAATGCCCCTCTTAAGCGAGTGATCGAATTATATAGAACAACAAATATGCTTGGGCCCCAAGCACATCTGATACCTTGGCCAGCTCTACCTTGTGATCATTGAATTTGAACCACTAATATTGTTAGTCGAAACGAAAATATACAGATAAATG
This sequence comes from Trichoderma hamatum GD12, assembly GCA_000331835.2. NCBI lineage: Eukaryota > Fungi > Ascomycota > Sordariomycetes > Hypocreales > Hypocreaceae > Trichoderma > Trichoderma hamatum. Next base: position 31,681 of record ANCB02000358.1, on the reverse strand, counting down.
AAACAAGAGATATTGGCCATACCTGATCTCCAACTCGGCAATATGACACATAGTGTCCTGTCTCAATCTCTCCAACATGAACAACGACGCTCAAAAGGTCATATGTGCATGACCTCTCCAGTTCCATATTCTCGCGACTATCACGACTGCGAGCGCGATTGGTGTATGGAAGCATATTTAGCTGTAGTGGGAAACGGACGGTGTTGTCAACCTTGGAGGCAGATCGGTCGTGTTTCCCCTGTTTCATTTCAAATCTCTGCCATGCTGTATTAATACCCGAGTCCAGCCTTTTGACCTTCTCATCGACCAAAGGATAAACAACTTACTTTTAGTTGGATAGACAGTACGTTTGGTAGGCGTTTGATGTTTGTGTATCTTCGCGCCTGCTGTATTGAGGCGCAGCTGTGACATCTGTACTCGCACTTGTCCGACTTGACATACTCTTCGTCCAAGCAATCGTTCAGTGTCAGTGCAGGTAGCTTCTGTCCCGTCTTCTTGGCCCGCCTCTGTGCTAAGGTGTCGACACCTAGACTGAGATCCAGGAACGATTGGACGGCGTGGGTCTGGCCGCCGCAATTTTGACATGCTGTGGTGGTTTGCATTTTGCCGTAGAATGTTTGATGGATAATGCAGCTGCACGTATGCTCACTCCCACTCTGTGGCCTTTTGCCATCGCCGTTTCGCTCGTGTAGTTCTTCCGCTAGAAATTGGAAAAACTCATGGGCATCCTGTTCTTTAGTTGTCACGAGGTTTTCAAAAGCTTTCTTCTCTGAAATCCAGAATCCAGAGAGGATGCTAGCCGCCGTATAACCGTTAGTGCTCTCTAGAGCATAAAAATCCTGGAACATGTCATCCATAGCACAGCTTAGGCAGTATGGGATGCTACAGTCGCTGCTCTGATGTCCGTCGCTGAGGTAAAAGTTGCGCAGGAGGGGATTGTGGAGGAAGCTCTGAAGCACGACGTTCTGGTAGCAGGTCGCCCCTGCGTTGTAGATGCCACGAAGTCCACTGGCCCGGCATGATGCAGCGACTGTATTGGCGGAGATGAGGCGAGGATCGTCTTTACCCGAGTCTGCAAACAGTTCGTCGTGCTTTCGTTTTCGGTTCACTAAGATAGTGTGTTAGGTAAAGAAATATTATCAATTGAGGGTTATGTAGAGGAAGAAAAAAGAGTCGAAGAGAGAAAGAAGGGCTTTGTTAAACGATGTGAGCTCAACATGCACGCACTTGAAAATGTTCCAGTGCCTATCTTTCGCACTCTGAGTTCCTCAAACGTAGGGTCCCAAACAAAGTCATCGCATATTTGGCAGTAGAGCGAGCCGTTGCGAGAATCAACGTCTGTACTTGTAAGTAAGTAAACAAAACCGCAATGGCAGTATCAAGGCAGCCACAGCAAAAGCCGTCACATACAAAATCGATGTAGTTTTTCGGTCCCATGGTCTAGTCGATCGGCTTCCTCCACCGTAACGGGACATTGTAGGCATAGATAATTCGAGGTGAGCGAGGTAACGGGCCGGCCTTCTGGGTTCGTTGATGTCTGGGGGATAATGGGGCTTGTATCGAAGATTCCTCGAAGTATCATCTTATAATGCGCTATAGAGCTGTTCATGACCTCTTGGCTCTGCGAAAGAAGGAGTTGGACATGCTCTGGAAGGAAGTCAGCATGGAGTCTCGTGGATTGATTGGACGAATTACACGCACCGCAGCCGAATACTGGATTGCCCGGCGAGGGGGATTTGATCTTTGCATTTTTGGGCGATGCGGGAGTCGCTGGTCGAGCGGACATGGCGACTGTGTGGGAATGGATCTGATGGGATCTCTGCTCTCGCTCTCTGTTCGACGCGCCAATCGAAGCAGGCCGGAATACCGTCGGTAAAAGGCTGAATAGTCGAGGACCTCTGCGCCCTGTGTGGATTGTGGTGATGAAGTAATAGTATGAATTGCTGGATTAAGGTGGCTGAGAAGCCCGTTGAGAAGAAAAAGGGTATCAGTGCAGATAAAGACGTAATAATCCAAGACTGGATCCGGGGTCGCACGCGCTGTGCCTTGGGAAGTGCCGCTGTAGCGTATCCGCAGATCGCATAGCGTGCGCTATAATAGAGTGCGTGCCTTGCCTTAGTAGCTTGCTTTATCATTCGCTAGCAGCCAATAACAAGGTGTGCATTGGCGCTTTTTCGGAGTATTTTTCATAGAGGCACGGGTGCTTGGATGATTATTTTGAATAGATGAGAGTATACGGATATATATCATGTCTAGATGTACGGGTTTTCAGCATGCAGCAGTGGTAGTAGGTTAGTAGTAATACTATCGAGAATTTACGCCAATATCAGGTGGTTCGTCGTCCCCAGCGCTACCCCGGCCTAGTAAACCCGCCTTTGTCATCAAGCTTAGGTACATCAGAGTGCTATGTAATAGTAGTACTAGCGGTAGATAGACCGCTACGCAGCCTTATCTTGTAAATTCTCCTCAAGCCCATAATTTTTCTTTATAAGTCAATTCGAGTTCTTTCTCATCTCATATAAAGAACAATGCCCCAGGACTCTACCCAAAGCCAACAGGCCTCCTTCTCGGCCCTCTATCTCCAGAGAGCCACGCAAGAGCTCTCAGAGGACCTGGATAAAATTCGCAACGCCGACGACTTCAAGGTCGAATCCGTGCCGTTTCTTGTCCACGCGCTGCAGCAGGGCGCCCAGCAATTCTCTGCCTCGCAGCAGAATGCGGTTCTCAAGGCCTCTGAGAGCCGCCAGGGCTGAATTAGAGGCGCAAGAGTAACTTTTTTGCTGCTGCTCTTATACACACTCTCTCGTCATGGTAAATTTCTCTGCAGGGCGGTCGGTACCTTATCGGCGATAAGCTTCACTCGCAACTAACGCTTGGATGCAAGATACCCTAGAGCCGGAAAAGGCTCACCCATTCATTCACCGCATAGCGTGTCATACGTGCTTGGACAGCATAGAACAATATCAGGAGCATCGGTTATTGGCTATTGGATCTTGTATTTAAAACATGATGTATAATGAATCTTTACATGTGCTACACACATCAACCATTCAACATAATACTCTTTGGACGAGAAATTACGCTAGGAGGAATAAAGAGAAAAATAAAGTAGTCATAAAATCGCATCTTTTTGATAAAATATCAGATTTAGATCATCATATTTGTGATTGAAAGTCTAGGACGATGCTTCGTCATCATATGCATTACACCCCTGCTTCTCCTGTCGTGAAGCTATCTACTATATCTAAAAACGAACGTGTGGTATCATCAAGGCTAAAAGTATCCGATTCGCCTCCAAGTATTGTATGAAAGGGTATCTATAATTAGTAAAAAAAAAAAAAAGCCGTCGCATCAATGTTGTATAGAATGAAAATTTTTGCTTTTTGAAGCACTGCGAATTTGGGATCGGATTGATCAACCAAGAATACGCATTGTTTCAGTACCGAAAACGGGTATTGCGTCTCGGTACTATTTCGTGTTGAACATCAACACTGTGATCACCGAGTAAAATCGAAATCTCCCTCGAAGAAGAGAAACGATAAAATTAGGCAAAGGCCGGCGCCCGAGACTTGCGCTCCTTACGAACTGCCCATCCCTTGAGAGCCAAAACGAGAAGCTCCCAAGCCATAAACAAGCCCGTTGCGCCTAACACCATCGTGTACAGAGGCATGGCATCGATCCTGTAATGGAGCATGCCCTGGACAGTATCGGCGCTCTGCTGCAGTTAGTTTCCGCTCATGTATATAGAGAAAAGGCCAGAAAAACACCACTTACACTATACATGAAAATAATACCACCGGCAATGAGGCCAAACGATGCTAGAAGCTCAGTTGGGGGTCGCGATGGGTGAATCGACTTGGGCGGCTTCAGCCACATGATGACATATGTGAGCATTCTGGCACATGCAGCACCAAACAGCAAATCACCCCACTGCTTGTGAACCATAGTTCCCGTCGCTGTTGTTTGAGTGTGTCCGCCCATCATGATGCCGAGGAAGAGGATGATTAGAGCCGGAAGGGGGTTGCTGGAGAACTCATATGTCGCCGGAGGCTCAAGGGCCGCGCGCTCCTCGTCGGAAGGCTCCGCTTGGCTCGGGAGTGTCACCATGGTGTTTAGCAGGTCTCTCATTCGTGTGGACTCAACAAGCAAGCCGGCCTATTGCAATGTTAGTAAATAAGGCTGCCCAAGGCAATTACATTGGCCGCAAATGAAAGCGACTTACCAAACCACCTCCAAGGAAAAGGACGGTGATGGAGAGATGCTCCAGATCACTGGGCCTCCAGACGCCATCTTGGCTGCCCAGGTGCTCCAAGAAGATATTAGTAGCGCCGTAGAAGGCTATTAGACCGCTCTCAAAGAACTCTGCAGACGGAACCCAGCGCTGGCCAGCTTTCCTCTGTCGACGCAGATTCCATGACCAGCCCGATTCGTAGAAGCTTCCCGCCCAGCGACCCAGAGTAAGAAGACCCATCCAGAAGAAGATTCCTCCCTTGATCCAGTGAGCAAGTCCACCGAAAATCGCAGGGCCCTCCTAAAAAGAAAAAAGTCAGCTAAATTATTCTCGTACAGCATTTTTTTTTTAATAAAATAAAAAGGGTAAAACGCACAAAAAGTCGTCCATAGGTGGCGATACCAGTAGTGTAAGCGATGAAGCCAAAGGGCAGGATGATGCGATCCACAACCTTGTATCCAAAATCGATGTACTTCCAGACCTTGGAAGACAGCACCTTGATCGCCATCAAAGTCGTCTTGCTCTGCGGCTTCACCTCAGGCATGGGCATAATTGGGCCATCGAAATCATCCTCCTCCTCCTCCTCGTCCAATTCCTTGTTGAAGGTGGACATGGGCTGGTTCTCATGGTCGCCGAGCGTTGAGAAGGAGTTGCTGCGAAGAGACTCGGTAGTCGGCTCGGAGCCCTGGCCGCTGTCGTTTGACAGGCGATCGCCGTAGTAGTTGCTCCTAGCTTCCGGGGCGTCCGTGGGAAGTGGGATGAAAGAGCGGCGCTCTTCGGCTAGCTCGCTGTCAGAGCCCTTGAAGGCCCCGCCAACACCCCGGAGCAGGCTCACCACGACCTGCGCTGAGATGACCCAGGTGATGATCCAGCCAATGCGGTGGTGAGCGTTACTGGGGAACAGATCCGGCGTTGAAGCGTTGTAAATGGTTCCTAGGATCAGGCCCAGCGCATTGGTGCCCAGGAAGACGAACTGCGAGGGCAGCACATAGCGAGACTTGGCCAGCGAAAGGAAGACGGCTTTTTTAAGGTCTTGTTAGCACAAACTCTGCTTTTCTGACTGCTCTACAGGCTGGGGAGAGCAAAATATGACATACCAACTGGAAGGAAAATCACCCAAGCCAGTGTCATGAGCACAATGTGAGCAAGTATGAGCTGGCGATGCTCCGGATGGGCAAAATAGGTGGGAGGGTATTCTGTGTCGTCCGGCGGAGCATCGTCCATCTCCATCTCGCCTCCATGACGGCGGCCATTGGCAGCTATCACGGGAAGCGCAAAGCTCAAGCCAAGCACCGCAATGCCGGCGAGTCTACTGCCGAATGCAGCTGACTTCATGGGGAGAAGCTGGCTGTACAGCTCGTGTCTCTCAAAAGGATATTAAGAGGAATAGGATCTAGGACTGAGAGATAGAGAGTCGTTTAAACGGTAGCGCCGTGTGGTGAGCTCTACAATCAACCGGCAACAAAGCTCTGCGCGCGCAGAGGCCTCAGGAATGACAATCAACGAGTATAGACAGAATACATATATGGACACCTCACCCAGCGCCCAGAGTGAGATATGGCTTCGACAGGAGATGAGATATGCAAACTACTGCGAACAAAAGGAGACCATATACAAGACAGACTTCAGCTTCATCTACGAGTGTCATAGGCGGGTGGGTGGCTGGCTTTAAGAAGAAGACAAGACGGCAGCTTATACAAAGCCGCTCCATCCCGCCGCCAGCGGGACCCGAGCGGCATTGATCTCGGGCTGTGGTTGACAATCGTCATGGCGGCGTCCAAGGTCGAGTTACCTCGATTGTGGGCTGTTGCTGTTGATGGACGATGAGGTCGAGCTCCGAGGCTTCCGAGCCTCGCGCCTTGCGTGTACTGCTACTTGTGCGCAGATGCGGCCAGGAAGCGTACCCAGCCTGCCAAGAGAGGCAGTAGTGAGAAGCAGCAAAGCTCAAGTGGGCAAGACGAAAAAAAAAAGAGACAGCTCCACCGATGGATGCGCCGGGTGGGGGCTTTGTTTCCTCTTCGAGCGGCTTCGGGACGGCTGATGATTGATGTCCTGCCGGGTCGCGCCTAAAGAAACATCCCATCCAGCTGTGTGTAAGTCCGAGGGTGTAAGTGGTCGGGTCGGCCTGCCTTGCTAGCTACGACGAGATACCAGCTGTGAGTCAGTCCGGCTAGCCTGCTTGTCGCTATTACTGATCTGCTGCCTAGGGAGCTCTAGTCCGTCACATGTCTCTCCCTTGCAGCGACTGGCTGCTGGTTATTGGGCGCTGGAAGCTGAATGTGCCAAACAGAGCTTGATAGCTGCGGAAATAGGAAATGGCGGCGGCACCAGCCCAGACGCAGTGCGATGACGCACTGTTTCCTGGAGAACCGTGGCTGTCTGGCTGTCTGGCCACAAGCGACTGCTACACTACACAACCACCCAAGCTATCAATGATATTTGGGTATCGAATTTTAGCAGCCTTGCTAGCATAATACGAGTATCTAGGCCGGCCCGGCTCCTGCTGAGGATTGCCCACGGAGTTTTTCACGCTTGGTCGTTATTACGGAGCCGACCCGCCTTGAATCGCCATGCAGGATCATGCAGCGTATCGCGATGCGCTTCATCGACATGTACAAGTACTCGCACAGCCAAGCCCGAACCCAGGTGAGGGTTTACATCCTGGCCTTCTGAGTGCTGCTATCTCGGCTACCATACCCAGCCGACGTTATGGCATTGCGTACCATACGAGCGCGCACTGAGGCGCATCAGTTGTCGCAACTGAACGCGTGTAAGTGAAGCCTTAGCTAATACGCAATACGCACAAATGTGCAAGTACGTCCTGTGGTGAGTATGTATCCAATACTTGATGCGTCTCCCAACTAAGAAAACTCCATCTCCACAACCATGGTCTTTTTTTCACTCTCTTTTTCTCTCTTCTTCTTCTCTTCTATTCCATCGCAGCTTCGTCGCCGGTGATTCCGGAGCAGCAATCGGACAACGGAGCGCGAACATCGGCTGAGTCCCCACCCATCGACGTGACGAAATGGCTGGAAAGCTGCAAGCTCCCCACTTCAGGCACTTTGGCGCGCTGGGATCCGTGAATTGATTTGCTGCAGGTGGGCTTGGTTTGTTGAAGAGAGAGGAAAAAATCGAGAAGATTGTGCGACCCTGGCTGCCCACATCGGATCATATGACGGTATTGTATTTTTTTTTTGTTAGACTTGTATCTTGTATCTTGTATCTTGTATACGTGTATTTGATTAGCAACTCCTCTCACTGCTTGCTGCTGTTGCTACTGTTGACCTCCTACGCTTTGCTCCTCTCTCCTGGTACCTATTTATCCCGCTGGCCGAGCATCGGAAGAGAAAGAAACATGCCTTAGTAGTTCTTTAGTGCCTAGATAGGTATTATCTCAGTTGAGTACCTACCCAAGGACATCTATTTCTTAAGCCTGCTCTACTCTACTGCGGGCGAGAAAACCAGGTTGCGCCCAGATGCTAGTGGTAACGATGATTACAAGATCTCACAGCAACGCCGCCACCTCGTTTATTCATTAGATACTGTACAGTGCAGTACAGTAGGTACATATTTACCCCTCCAACCCACATATTTTTTTCTCCTCTGGTTCTACCCAGTTCGTACCTTGCCTGTCAAGTCGTGCTTATCCTCCGCACGTCTCTTCTCCGCTCGTTGCAACCCGAAATCCTTCTCCCACTGCCGGGATGGTGGCGTGACCCCTACCAACGTTGGAAAGCCAAGCCGACATGGATTGGTGCGATGAGATGGACAAGCCTCCCCACCCGCCTGCAGGCTACGATTGGCATAGCCAGCATCTGCTAATTCCAACGACTAGCCATATCCTGTAAGCTTCTCGCGGCCCACGAGCAAATTTCAACTCGCGCCCGGCATCCCGAGCTCCGCGTGTGAGAGTTGATTGAGCAATACTGCATGATAGCCTATGTAATGTGCTGCCGAAAGGCGCGGAGACCCGCGGATATTGTCCCTCGAGTCACCTTTCGCCCGACAATCTCCATTTTCTTCTCCGTGGCTTGGATTACTAAGGACTAGGTCATGGATATTGCGGCTCCGATGTGAATTTCGTCATCAATCAAGAGCTACATGGTTTCCAATAGTAGGTACCTTAGTAGTTTGATATTTTATATTTTAAGATACAGGGGACACAAGTCTAAAGAAAACCAAAGGTTGATCAAGTACTAGCTGCTTTGGGGAGAGAATGAATGGACTTTTGGCCTTGTACTTTGTAGAAACAACGTCGCTTTCTTCTCTCTTCTTCTCTCTCTCTGGAACATGGATTCCACCACCATTATACTGCCTAAGTTTAGCCAGTAGAATACAACCTTGATTGATATACATGCATGCATAAAATACGCGGGGGAAACGCTGAGAGGGGAAAAAGAACGACATTGTGCGCTCCAATCACAGGAACCTATTACACTACAGTACTAATATCCGTTATTCCGTTGTTGCTTTGTTGCAACATACGACTTTGGATGACGCTTATCATGCTACCTTCGCAGCACATCCTTGTCCAACCAGTAGCTACCCCGGTATCGACTATAGACAGATAGTTTCTGAAACGTTAAAAGAAGGGGAATTGCACTCTGTGGACGCAGAGCTTACTCTCCTCGGATGGCAAAGTAGTACCTAGCTACTTACCTAGGTAGGTAAGGTAGCTTCTACATCTCTACGCAAACGTGGATTTATGAATGCTGCTGGGTCGTGGTACCTCGGTATACAGCCTAATATTCACATGTCTTGTATGCTTGTATTAACTACAACCTTTTCTAATTAAAGAGTTTGCCGCCATCGTTAGGTAGGGTGTGTAATGATAGGGAGGGGGAAAAAGCTTCTACAGGAGCATTTTCCTGGGGTCTTCAATGTACTCCTTGATCTTGACAAGGAACTGGACGGCTTCCCTTCCATCGAGCAGACGGTGGTCGTATGTAAGCGCCAGATACATCATCGGGCGAACTTCCACTTTTCCGTTGACAACCACGGCGCGATCCTTGACGGCGTGGAGACCCAGGACAGCACTCTGGGGCAGGTTAATGATCGGGGTTCCCATCAGAGAGCCGAAAACACCGCCGTTGCTGATAGTGAATGTACCACCAGCCATATCCTCAATAGTGAGCTTGTTGTCACGAGCCTAGTCTTGAGTTAGCAAAGCCGCAAATTCAACATGTGGTACTGCGTCTACCAACCTTCTTGCCCATCTCGGCAATAGACTTCTCGATGCTAATCATGTCCAGAGACTCGACGTTTCGCACCACGGGGGTAACCAGACCCTTCTCCGTGGCGACGGCGACACTGATATCGACATAATCGCGGTATACGATGGTGTCGCCTCCGTTGGGACCCTCAATGGAGGCGTTGACGGCGGGGATATCTCGCATAGCCAAAACGGCAGCACGAGAAAAGGCGCTCATGAAACCTAGCTTCACGCCAGTCTTCTTCAGGGTCTCCTCCTTGTAAAGCTTTCGGAATTCCATAATGTTAGACATGTCGACCTCGTTGAAGGTCGTCAGTGATGCAGCAGTGTTCTGAGACTGCTTAAGGCGCTCGGCAATACGTAGTCGCATACGGTTCATCTTGACCTAAATTGCATCTTCAGTCAGACGAGCTTGAGTAAGTATTGGACTTGTTAGAAACTTACACGACGCTCCTCACGATTTCCGGGCGTTGGCTGAGAGCTTGACGGCGCGGCAGATTCGGGCTGGCTCTTCTTCTGAGGCTGTTCCGCAGCCTTCTGGGGCGGCGGCGCAGGCTTCTCGCTCTCGCTGGGCGCAGGTTGTGACTTTGGCTGTTCTGGCTCGGCGGCAGGTTTTGATTCGGAAGCTGAGGGGGTAGACTCCTCCTTGGGCTGCTCTGCCTCCCCTGAAGATGCTGGCTTCTCGCCACCAAGCTCAACGCGAACCAAATCCTGGCCCACTGTAACGGTGTCTTCCTCGTTGACGAAGAATTCCTTGATAATGCCGGCTTCTGTCGCGTTGACGGCCACATCGATCTGTAGGCGCAAGGGGTGAGAAAACTAGCAGAACAGACGTGCAGGGTCAATGGCAACATACCTTGTCAGTCTCGATGGTGGCAATCTCCTCATCCACCTCGACGTAGTCGCCAATTGATTTTGAGAACTGCTTGAGAGTACCCTCAGAGATGGACTCGGCCATCACCGGGACCTGGATAATCTTGTCGGCATAATACCGTACCAAGCTTGGAATTCCCTGACGGAACACAGGAGATGGGCGCAAGGCGCGCATGGGCGCTATGCGAGAGATGGAGGCTATGCTTCGAGACAGCATGATGGGCGAGCGTGGTCGAGCGCAAGATGAGTGATGTTGTTCACGGGAGACTAAGAGAAAGAGAGAGGTGTTCTGCGTAATTAAAAAATGTACGTAAATGTACGTATCCTCGGCAGATGCATATCGGGAAAAGAAGGGCCCTACTCTGCAAATGACATAGTGTACGTAGCAAAACAGCAATAGCCACCTAAGAGGGGTTATAATGCTACTAAAAAGAGAATAGACATGGTATTTATACAATTTCTTTACAGTTATTATGTATGTTTGTATATGCTCAATAATAATAATAATGCCAGTTGAGTCTTCTTTGGCTTTTACTTGTATGGCTCACTTTGCAGAGAGATGCTATAAAACTGGCTTTATTGCATTTGCTATTTAACTTAGGTAAGTTTTTTGCTCTAGGAAAATTCTATAGTCCTGCTAAATAGGAGTTTATTGTCACCTATAGCCGTAGACTGTTAGTGGCTGAATTTTCCGTTGCAGCGGCCGGGACCCCCTGGGCCACTAGTACGTCATTCCATTTTTTTTTTTTTTTGAGACGCCCATATTCTCGTCGCGACACTGCTCTAATTTTGCAGCCGTTGCAGTTGTATCCAGCCTTGCCTTCATAATGTCTATATAAAACCATTCGCATTATAGTTGAGTTTTTTGCGCTCTAATTTTGCCGCCATGCCGTCCGCAGACGTTGCAGAGCTTCAGAAAAAGCTCTTCAAGCGCATGGGCTTGAGTGTACCAGAAGACAAACAAAAGGCACCAAGGCGCCCGTTCAAACCAACCAAGGGAAATTTCAGTCAAGTATCGCGTCGGAAAGCCGAAAGAGCGCAAAAAAGGACACAGCATCATCCAAAGCAGGCTTTTCCTGCTAAAAAACAAGCCAATGCGATCAATTCTACTCGTCCAGACAGAAACTCACAACGCCCGAAAGGTCCCCCGGCAAAATCATTGCCAAGTGACGACAGCCAGAGTGACAGCGATGGCTCTGAAGTACCGATTGATGAGGAAGAAGATGGCTTTTCACGAAAATTCGACGACGACGCAAGCGACGGCTCTGAAATTGAAGACGGCGATGACTTTGGCTTAGAAGACGAGAGCGAGGGCGATAGTGATGCTGAGAGCGATGCTGAGAGCGGTGCAGAGAGCGACGAGGAACAGACATCACAGAAAGGGTCATCGAAATATGATGGACTTTCTTCAAGGGTTCGCGAACAGTTGGCCCAAGATGATAAGGAAATTGAGGAACTCGAAAAGAAACTGCGCATCAAGAAAGGATCATCCTCGCTGCCAAAGTCGTTTAAAGATGATGGACTCGACGAAATCTTAGGCGAAGTTGGGGCAGATTCTGAGACGGTAGAAGCCGATGATAGTCTCAAAAGAAAGCGGCAGTATGACGACTGGCTGGCTTCAAAGAGGAGGAAAGCAGAGAATGCTTCGGGTGCTCAGGGTGACTCTGATATATCAGGTGGCTCAGAAGACGAAGATGAATTTGATCTTTCAGACGATGGAAGCGACAAACACGACCGAGATGAAGGCTCGTCGAAAGTGAAAGAAAATCCATATGTAGCTCCGACCACAGGAGCAGTAGTCGCCAAATATGTGCCCCCGTCTTTGCGAAAAGCCGCCAACTCAGATTCAGAAATCAAGATGCGGCTGCAAAAGCAGATCCAGGGTTTGGTGAATCGTTTGACGGAAGCAAATATCCTACAAATTGTCAAATCTGTCGAGGATCTTTACCAGAATAATGCTCGTGGTGATATAACCGAAAGTCTTACGAGTACACTTTTGGCGCAAATGTACAAGTCTTCAAGTGTTCCGGATCAGTTCTTGGTTCTCACAGGTGGCTTTTCCGCCGCGGTTTACAAAGTGATTGGATCTAGCTTTGGATCCCATCTTACGCAGCAGGTGGTGGTGAGCTTTCAAGGCTCGTACAACCATGTCATGCAGCATGAGGGCGATTTGTCAGAAATTCCAAAAGAAGCCTCAAACATTCTTGGATACCTCACACAGTTATATCTATTCGAAGTTGTGAGCTGCAAGATCCTCTTCGATTATATGGAGAGGCTTCTCTCAGAGTTGAATGAGCTAAATGTTGAGCTTCTTCTACGTATCTGCCGTATGGCTGGCCGCCTTCTCCGGCGTGATGATCCAAATGCGCTCAAGCACGTTACATCCATTTTGAACAAGGCAGTTGGCGAAATTGGGCCCGCCAACCTGTCTGTACGTACAAAGTTCATGGTTGAGACGATTAATGATCTTGGCAAGAGCAAGCCAAAGGCTCGAGGATTGGATTCTGGTATTGTATCAGATCACGTTCTCCGCATTCGAAAGAAGCTTGGTGAGCTCAAGTCACAGTCTCGGAGACTCGATGGCCTCGCACCCATGGGTTTGAGTCTGCAAGACATAGAAAAAGCAGATACACGCGGCAAATGGTGGCTGGTGGGTGCGAGTGTCCCAGCGAAAGAGACTTATCAAGATTTGGGAAATGAATCAACACCCGCATCAAAAAAGAATGATAGGGATCTGACAGACGATGAGGATATGGATATTGTATTGCCCGATTACTCCAAGAAAGCTCGCGGCCAAGGCTTCCACACCACTGCACAAATAGCCATATTTACTGCTCTCATGTCTGCAACAGACTACGAGCATGGATATCGGCAATATGCTAGCCTCAAACTGAGAAAAGACGATCAAAATGAGATTGCTCGTGTTCTTGTACAGTGCGTTGGAAGTGAAGCAAGCTACAATGAATACTACGCACTCGTGGGCAAGCAGGCTTGCATAAACAACAAAATCAGGTTTGCTTTTCAAGATAGGCTTTGGAAAATATTCCGGAGCCTTGGCGAGCTCATGTTTGGCGAAGAAGCAGAAGACGAAGAGACTGCCGACAGTGAAAAGATGAAGGACGAGCGGCGCCTTGGCCATGTGGCCCGCTTCTACGCGACTCTGATATCTAATGGGGGCTTGAACATCAATATCTTGAAGCCTTTACATCTTTCTAGGCTGAACTCATGGACACTTGCGTTTGTTGAGCAGCTCATAGTCAGCCTCCTGCAGGCCTGTCGAGGCAGCAATGAGGACAAGGAGAGCGCCAGGGTGGCCAAGACCTTTGGCGCGGTGGCAGATGTGCCGTCACTCGCGGCGGGCTTGGACTGGTTTCTTCGGAAGAAGCTACGGAAGAGCAAGTTGTTAACGCCAAAGGAGGCGAAGAGGCTGGAGAGAGTTAGGGGGAAGGCTGAGGCTATTGTACAGGCTCAGGCAGCCAGAGAAGTCTAGGGAAGCCCGGAGAACCTGATCTCGCCGGGATATTTACCAAACAACACATGAATCACATAAATCACAGATACAGATATGGAATATGTAGATTGGTAGCTGCTTGGACGTGCAAGCGGAGTATAATACCCCTTTGAAACGAGGTTGCCGAGGATAATGACGCTCAACGAAAACTGTCAGGAACCAGCGTGACAATAAAAAGGGGACACTAATTTTGTCATCACATTGCCCCGGTCTGCCCGGCGAATCCTCGTCCAGCAGTGGCAATTTGCCGAAGGGCAAAGATCTGTCATACTTGGGTCCCCTTTCATGGGCGGCAACCCGCCTGTTGATATAATCTGGCCCGGGATAGTTGCACTGAGACAGCTAGTTGTTCCTTTGTTCCTCTGTTAGGCAACTTCAGCTCTCCGGGGGGCGTCCCGCCTCTAAGCGAGAGAGGCCGATTTGCGCCGCCGGGCGGAGGGGTACGTAGCGATACCTCGTGACGACATGTCGAGGGGCAAAAAAATTGAGAATAAACAGCTGGAGTCGTGGGGCTGCGCTGCTCGCCCAGCAGCATTGGCCTCAGCACAGCACCAAACACGGAGTACCAAGCTAGTATCCTGCTAGTACCTTTTGCCTGACAGCGCGCCCAGTCCCCATTGTTCAGGTAATCAAGCAGTGGCCAGCCCGCTGAGACTCAGCGGAGCTTCCCTAACACCGGCCGGCTATGCTATAGGCCCAAGCCGATGCACTTCTTTTCGATCTCCAAACCGTCTACAATCTTCTCCATCAATTCATCACATCACTCCCAGTAACGGCTGCCCAGCATGCTCGCGAGCCGCCTGATACCCCGAAGTGCCATCCGCACGCTGCCGAGCAGGCAATTGGCGTGAGTGCCCAGCTCCCCTCCAGCAGTCGTTATCTGCGATTGTAGAAAATCTCTCGCGTAGCTAACCCGTATCTTTTTTGAGCAGGTCTCCGGTCGCCGCTCCAGTCCTGTCACGATGGGTCCGAGGATTCGCCTCTGCTTCTGGTTCGTAGCCGTATCCTGCCTTCTCTGGCTTGCGCAAGATTTTATACATGCTGACAGGGGGGTTTAGAGGAGAAGGACCTGATTATCATTGGTGGTGGTGTTGCCGGATATGTTGCAGCTATCAAGGCTGGACAGGAGGGCATGAAGGTGAGGAAAAAAAGAAAACCTTGAAGCGTTTCCTTCTCTGCCTTGAGCAGTTGATACCCAGAAACTAACTTATTTCTGCGAATAGGTTGCGTGCATTGAGAAGCGAGGCACCCTTGGAGGCACCTGTCTGAACGTCGGCTGCATTCCCTCAAAATCTCTGCTCAACAACTCACATCTGTACCACCAAATTCTTCACGACACAAAACACCGAGGTATTGAGGTCGGCGATGTCAAGCTGAACCTTGAACAATTCATGAAAGCCAAGGAAACCGCCGTCACTGGCCTGACCAAGGGCGTTGAGTTCCTCCTGAAGAAGAACGGCGCAGAGTATATCAAGGGTACTGGTTCTTTCATCAACGAGCACGAAATCAAGGTTAACCTCAACGATGGCGGTGAGTCCGTCATTCGCGGCAAGAACATCCTCATCGCCACTGGTTCTGAGGCTACCCCCTTCCCTGGTCTCACCATCGACGAGAAGCGCGTCGTCACCAGCACTGGCGCTATTGCTCTCGAGAAGGTCCCCGAGACCTTGACTGTTATTGGAGGTGGTATCATTGGTCTCGAGATGGCCTCCGTCTGGTCACGATTGGGAGCCAAGGTTACCGTCGTTGAGTTCCTCGGCCAGATCGGCGGACCCGGCATGGATTCCGAGATCTCCAAGGCTACCCAGAAGGTCCTCAAGAAGCAGGGCATCGAATTCAAGCTCAACACCAAGGTTGTCAGCGGAGACACCTCTGGCGAGCTTGTCAAGCTCGATATTGATGCTGCCAAGGGTGGCAAGCCTGAGACCGTAAGTAGTCAACGAAATGGCAGTCGCGATATTTTCGGGTAGCATCGGTGCTAACATGCGTCACAGATTGACTCTGAGGTTGTTTTGGTCGCCATTGGCCGACGACCCTACACCCAGGGTCTGGGCCTCGAGAACATCGGACTCGAGCTGGACGAGAGAGGTCGCGTCATCATCGACTCTGAATACCGAACCAAGATCCCCCACATCCGCTGCATCGGTGATGTTACATTCGGACCCATGTTGGCCCACAAGGCCGAGGAGGAAGCCGTTGCCGTCGTCGAGTACATGGCCAAGGGCCACGGCCACGTCAACTACGGATGCATCCCCTCCGTCATGTACACTCACCCCGAAGTTGCCTGGGTTGGCCAGTCAGAGCAGGACCTCAAGAGCCAGAACATCCCCTACAAGATCGGCACTTTCCCCTTCAGCGCCAACTCCCGAGCCAAGACCAACCTCGACTCTGACGGTCTCGTCAAGATCCTTGCCGACCCTGAGACCGACCGTCTGCTCGGTGCCCACATTGTTGGACCCGGTGCTGGTGAGATGATTGCTGAGGCTACTCTGGCTCTCGAGTACGGTGCCTCCAGCGAGGACATTGCCCGAACCTGCCACGCTCACCCTACCCTGTCTGAGGCTTTCAAGGAGGCTGCCATGGCCACCTACGCCAAGGCTCTGCACTTCTAAGCTGCGTCGTTCTGATCCAAGCCCGGTGTGGCGTAGGATTGATGGATGATCTGGCCTTGTTGGGGGGAAAGCTTTCTTCCTGCTGATAAGCCATTCGTAGCGACAAAACGAGAAAAGGAAAGAAATTAGATAGAAATTGGGGATGCAACGAAGCATGGGCTGCATACCCCAGGGTTGCTTAGGAGGTGAAGCGTCAAACTTAAGCTGAATCTATTTGTAGAGTCTCACCAAGTTTGTTCATGGGTTGTATAATATTATAAAATAATAAAGCTAAAAAGAAGCAATATTTACGATTCAGGTCACTAGAGATTGTTCTTATAGAGCAAAACGGAGTAGCATTACATCAGTGTAGTATAGAAACTGTGATGGGTTGAATGATTTATTTATACTCAATGCATCTAGTACCTCTCGTCTTGTAGCACCAGTAAGCAACGCTTGGCCATCAATACGATGGAAAAGGCCGCCAAAAAATCAAAAAAAATCTAATGCTTTAATACCTATACCTTCCCAAGCGTATTACCGTGTAAAAAGACACCGACAAAACGCCCAAATTGAATTCAACCCCTGGGAATCCAAATTCTAAATTCCAGAATCTCCCCAAAAAATGAAGAGTAAGAAACTCCTCCCCCTTGTAAGATCTAAAAGACCCCTCCCCGACGGTGATGCTGTGCCTGCCGAAACTGGTTAATCAGTCCAAGCACGCCAGCTTCTGGCTCGTTGGAGTTAGCCATGCTGTTCTCTTTGCTGAGCTCCCTGCCAGGTGACGTCTGCCACATGGATTCTCCAAGCATGGCTCCGGCTTCGGAGCTGTCACCTCCCAGCCCAGCTGCATCCGCATCAGCCTCATACGGCTCTTCAGGGATTTGTACATCGGCACGGTGAGCTCCTCGCGAAGGACGCGGTTTATGTGGTCCTCTTGCCCCAAAGTTTGTGATTGATGGCTGGTGGCGAGGATCTAACAGCATGGACGCCATGGGAGATGGCTGCGTAATACTGTGCCCTCCTCTGGGAAACGTGCCTAGCCCTGCTGTTCGGCTTCTATTTCTTCCTGTTTCTGTATTTCCTACTTGAGAAGCTTGCATATCCGCAGCCAGAGTAGGTGAGTTCAGATTTGGGAACGCAGGCGGAGGATGGAATGGCTGTTGCGATCCAGGAGGCATATGTCCAGGTATGCCGGTCTTTGGATTAATAACGTAATTGTCAAGGAATCCATAATAAGACGCAGCCATCTTCCCGTGCTTGGTTGCATAGTAATCCTCGCGGACATCCTGAGTTACTCTTTGACCACTGGTCTGGCCTGGTCCCTTTTTGAAGTCGAATACGGCAAATGAGCAGACGTAGCCCAAGCCGTCTACATGCACCGTAAATTCCCGAAAGAAGTCCACAATCTGATCACTGCACTTTGGTAGTGACAGAAGTAGTAGTAAGGGGGTAGTTATGATGCCCAGGACTTCTTCCAAGAAGATGACCACCTTCATCTTGTAGAGTTCGGAAAACTCCTGCTTAATTTCGAAACTATGCAATCTTCCTTGCCAGTGGTCGGGCATATAATGCGTGTATTCAACCACGTTCCTCAGAGCATACTCGGGATTGAATACCAAGGATTCTTCTGACACCATGCCTCTAGTGATTGCCCATATGCCTCCAAATATTCCCAGATAGAACAAGGCAGTTCGATCTTTTGTAATCTCAAATGATAGGAATAGTTCAGAATCAAGCAGCGTACACACTGCGAGGATGGCAGTGAGAGCTCCGGACATGAATGCGATGCTTCGCGCAATTTCCTCTGTCATACGTTTCGGAAATTGATCAATGTAACGGGTCGCAAAAGGAAATGACATATGGAGTCTTTCGTAAAATATATGAGGAAGCTCGTTGAACTCGCGAAATTTCCATTCAGCAAGTGAAGTATACTTGCGAGCTGCAGCCAGCTTAGGGTCCTTTTGATACTCCTGCACATTGTCATTTAGCAACTATTATAGGATTTGTGTTGTATGAGGCGCAATACTCACGTTGTAATATGTAAAAAAGTAAACAATGATGACATATGCAAGGACAATGGGAGCGAATAGGAGATTCAAGAAGCCGGCAAAATAAAAGCGCTGCTTCAACTTTTGGCTTAAAATCCCCCTTCGCTCAGCACGCAAAAAGTCCTGCTGAACTTGGCCCAGCTCATTAAAAGCCATGTCAAGAATGCAATAATGCAGATACCATTCCATAGTCTTTGAAAACAATTGACGGCCTCGAAGAAACGGAAACGGAAGCGACAAGTCTAGTAGATCTTTGTTGATCATGGCAATCAAGTAATTCTCCTTGCGCATCAGTCGGTTAGCGATATCGTGGGCGTCCAATCGTTCCTTCGACTGGGTACCGATAAAGCGTCGTAAGTTTTGCGGTATGTCTGCTGCCGTCCTGGGATTTTGATCCCGTAAAGTCATGATTCGAGCAACGACATCCTGCCAAGAAATGGTCTGCATATCTTGCTCAGGAATCTCGAGAAGAACAATGAAGAATTCGCGAACGAAAAGTAGACGGCGGATTTCAAAGAAATACTGTACAGACTTCCATATGAAGAAGAAGGAGTAAAACCATATTCCCAAGGCCCACCATCCCGACATTTTCTGTGTGCAGCGAGGTATGACGACCTCGCTCAGCGAGTGGCTATGCGGTATGCTGCTGTAATTGACGCACTGGGTCAAAAAGGTCAACAACACGGCCACGAATAAAGTTTCCCTGCCTCTCTGTATTAGTTATTGACATATTCACGGTAGCTAGTCAAAGCTCATGGTCGAAACTCACAGTAGCCAGAGAGCATTTGCACACATGATGCACCACATCCCGCCACCTTCGTAATAGTCATAAACATCTCTCATGAAGCTATCGAGATTCGTGATATTCACCCATTTCCACAGCGCCGTATTCTTTCGGTTAAACGATGCCCCAACGTTCATTGAAGGTATGTAAGGCGCGGCAGCCGGTCGTGTGTTTGGCCTCGGAGCCTCGTGCCTCCTTTCATCAGCCGGTGGCCGCCATGGGGCGTGGCTGTGACTTGATGAAAGATCAGGACTGCGATAATGTTGGGACTCATGCGGTGCTTCTGCTCGAGCCAAGGCTGGATTTGCCGTCGCCTTGTTGGGCTCCACGAGGAGAGAAGCAGGCACGTCCTCATCGCCTTCGTCGTCGTGTGGCCATCCTAGAGAAGAGCTTCGGCCATCGGCAGCTGTTCTGCGAACGCCATCGTGTACGCTGTTTGCTTCTGGGGATAACACACTGTCGGTGTTGTTGCGGCGCCTGGCCGTAGGCAGAAAGTCGTGGTCTGCGATTGACGGCCCTGCTTCCGTGTCCAAATCTGCTTCATCGTCGTAGCCTCGCAGCTGTTCGTAAAACGACTGACCGCCATGCGTAGACGCGGTTAGTCGTCCAAAAATCTTGGGTGCCATGTTGGAAGCTCAGTGACGGAGCTCTGTTGATGGCAAAGCTCAGCTAACCATGATCATCTAGAATCGCTCGTAGGATGGAGGGGAGGAACAGGCCAGAGACCATAAACGTCAAATGTGCCAGCGATGTGCATATCAATAATACGCCCGGGCCAGGAAAGAAAGGATCCTGTTGGAGGAAGCGTGATGCGAAGACAGTCAGCTGGTGCTGTTTACGTTTTGTTACTGCCTGAAAGTCAGGTGGCTGCTGGTGGATAGAAGAGGCGTCACCGGATGAGTAACTACGAGCTATGATCTAAGCTCTGCCGGTACCAGATCTCAACTAGGGAAAGCTAAATATAGGGAGGGGGAGAAAAAGAGGGCCGCTGTCATTCACTGCAACACACCGAGCACCTGCTAAAATACAAACACAGGACCTCTACCTAACAACCGTATCTCATAATATTTCACAGGCTTTAAAAATGAATGGGGGGGAAATAAAAGAAAACAAAGCAAAGCAAAATAAAAGCATAAACACGTACACTATTCATAAAATCAGTGACCGCAGCTAGTATTAATCTGGAAAATACTATATTCAAACATCATCTATTTACTTTATTTTTTGGAAAAAATGGGTAATTATAGCTTATGGCTCTGTTACTCCGTATAATCTCTATAATTACTATTCATCGCAAATATTCTTTACAAATTGTCGTTTCGTTTAATGAAATACGCTCTAAACAAGCAATAAAAGTCAGCATATGTGGATTTTTTGCTCGTTTTTCTCTACGCTCGGCTATGCTCGGCACGATGCGTAAGGGAGAGAAGAGAGGTGGCAACTTACTTGGAAAACTCATAGGCGGACCAGCAAATAGCAGTACTTGGCATCGTTGTGACAACTCTGGGCCTGACGCCCTTGAAAAAGCCCTTGAAGCCCTCTCTTCTATATAGCAGCTTGCAACCGTCTAGGAAGCCGCTGACATTTCTGACTTGCGGATCGGAGGATGTGCCTCTCGTCTGTAGGATCGTCTTGATAACGTCCATGGGTGTGGTGAGGCCAGCGGCAAAGCCACCGGCAACGGCTCCGGCAAGACAGTGGGTGACGGGGTCGTATGCCTTTTGCGGGTTCATCGCGGTTGAGATGGATTCGTATGCGAGGAATTGTAGCGCCGTGAAAGGAACGGTCATGGAGAGCGTGGTTGGGTAGGAGATGTAAAAGGCGCCCAGGCCTTCGTTTCGGTAGATGTACTTGGCGCAGTCGACCATGGAGCGATACATCTTTCGAGATTCCTGCATCTGCATACGTTGCTTGATAACTATAAAGACATTCACCGGTAAGCTTTGCGCACAACCCTCACAGGCTCAATGTTCGTTATGATCACGTACCATCGAATGGATTCATGAAAGCATCGCTGGCAATCGTAGCTGCGGCACCGCTTGTGGCTGTAGGACATTGAGTTAGTCGTGTGGAGAGCAAAGGATGTTTAGCAGCAAGAGAAAACTTACCGGCAGCAAGAGGGTGGTGTACGCCCGCCTGATTGCCACCCATGGCATGTTTGACGGCTTCGTACGTCGCAAAGTAAACAGCGTGGGCAGGTCCTGTTATGAATCACAGACGAGTTAGAAAATAGGCCACATGGAAGAAGAAGAAAAGAAAAAAGGACAGGATTAAAGCAGCCTGGCTGCACGAGATAAACGTACCAGCTCCCACTATGACGCTAGACATGCCGCGCCATAAACTGAATACACCCTCGGTTCGCGCAATGTGGAATGTATTTCGGATAACGCTGCTATGTGCTGTGGTTCCATGTGGCTGCAGAACTTGCATTCGCGTCTATATCATTCGAAGCCTCGGCATTAGTATCAGGTTGGAAGAAGATGGCGACGGTTGTGGCAGAGGGGCAGCTGCCAGGCGGGCATTACCTTTATCGCATCAATTGGATACATGACGGTGTGTTCCTTGAATCCTCGTCAGTAGGCATTCAGTTATGAGTCAACAGCAGAGCTGTCACAAGCGACAGCTCGGCAGCAATAAATCAGTCACTTACAGCAATGCCAGCAAATGCTCCCGCAGCCATGTTCTGCAGCAGGGAGAAGTTTGGCGGGAGGGATTCATAGCTACACAAGTCAGAAAAAAAAACGTCCCAAGAGACAACCTCAGTCTTGGATGTCGCATCATGCAGAGCATCACTCACTCGTAATCTTCCTCCTCCTCCACCACAGGCTTGCCACTTGCCGGCTGGGCCATCTCGGCCACAGCGTCAGAAGCTACGCCAAAAGTCTTGGAATTGATGGCAGCCAGGTTGGCAGATGCAGCGTGCTGAGGCAGCACGGCCAGCGTCGAAATGAAGGTTGGTATCGAGGTCGGGGTCGAGAGAGGGCGAGGAGAGCGACGGCGAGCGCAGCGACTCTGCGGGCTATCGGCGATGTAGGGCGCAATTCACAGTTCAAAGCCGATGTAGCTGATGTGGCCGATAGCTTCGTGCGGAGAAGGTTGCGAACAGAACGAGAATCGGATCAATGGGCAGCGATGGTCGTCGAGCAATGGGCTGCCGGGGCGTCGAGTAGAAACGAGTTGCTGGGCAGAGGAATAAGGGAATGAGGGAGTAAGATGGCCGTTTTCCTTTCGCTGAATTCCCACGAGCCGGGCAGCTTCAGAAGCGGAGCCCATTAACCGGTCTATAAAAATTTCCAGCTCGTCTCCGTTGACGGCCTCGGAGTCCGGGAGGCAATTGCGAGGTGCGAGTGGCCACCCCACCATGCACTGCTGCGGAGTAATCCCGGGATATCACATCACAGATGAGATACGCTCAGCCATTCCGACTCCCGATGGCCGAAAAAAAATCTGATAAGCCCGCGGTATGACCTCGAAATACCCACGGACATATATTTTAAATTATCCACGGGCATTTAAGCTGTATTTGGCCTAAAGCATTTTAGCGCTCTCCCACGGCGTACCAGTACCTTGGGTTTACACGCAAAGTGCCCGCCTTGAGTGCGTATGTATTCGCTACAAGTTTTACGCAACAGCAAGGGCGAAGAAAGCTTAGTAGGTACCCAAAGCGTACTGTAAGAGGATATGGCAAATGTAGCTTTACCTAGAGGAAAAAATATCTAAAATAATCTAGGCTGAATATAGCCTAGATGGCCGTGGATATTTGATACATGTCTGCGGATATTTGGGGTTTCGGCTCGCCCGCATAGGCTATTTGCTCTTTTCTCTGAACATTATTTCGTCATCTTGCTTGACATGTGAGAAAACGGATGACAAAGAACAAAAAAAGGCTAAGCAGCCTGCTTTATTTGTATATACGCTACGCATAGTAGTATAATCATATGATGATACCGAAAGTGATGCATACCTATCTCTCATACCCACTCTCTCTTACTGTCTAGGAAAAAGCAAAGCAAAGGAATAAACCCCTTATAAACAATACCTCTTTTAAAATCCAAATGGCCCGTTGTTGAAGTGAAATTTGAATTGCTGTCCTCCACCTCCGCCTGGCTGCTGGAATGCCCAGTGCTGGCCACCAAATGGCGAGCCTTGGAATGGGCTTCCTCTCTCGTTGTTGTTGGGGTCGTCTCCTCTGTCAAACCGGGCGCGCAACTCAGGGTCACTCAACACCTCGTACGCCTCGTTGATACCTTGCATCTTCTTCTCTGCTTCCTCTTTGCTGATGCCTTGCTTGTGAGCTTTGTCTGGATGGAACTGCTTGGATGCCTTGCGGTATGCAGACTTTATCTGTCTTTCATCAGCATCGCTGGCCACACCAAGAACCTTGTAGTAGTCCTTTGTCTTGCTTCGTTTTAGTTCGATTTGTGCCTTGTTAAGAATTGGGTTGACCTTGTCCCTCTTGTCAGGATGCGCGCTTGCTGCACTCTCCAACGCTTGAATGGCTGCCTCAAACTCCTCCTTCTTGAGCAGCGTCTTGCCGCGATGTAGAAGAGCCCAGAAAGAGTTCTCATTTAGCTGAATCGCTTCATCGCAATACTTCTCGGCATGCTTGCTAGCTGACTGTTACACAATAGTGTTAGCACATGGTCCGGTAGCACCATTGAAGACAAGAAAAGTAAAGAGAAAGAAATGGGCTGCGTGTTGATATTGCTTACCTCAACGTATGCTTGGCAAACCATCTCGACCAGTTGCTCGTATAAAACGACTTTCCCTTTGGCAGGTATTCTACCTTCCTCGCGCAGCTCGTTGACCTGTCCCTGTACCGTTGTAAGAAGCCCAGGCTCCTCTTCCGTTCCAACCAGCCCTCTGCCTGCAGTGGCGAATTGCCCCTTGCTTAACTGACCAGTAGCCTTGTTGAAGGCCTTTATAACGGCTTTTTCTTGTTTGTGTAACTTCTTGCAGACTTTGGAGTCTGGATCGGAATGAAGACATTTCCGAATTTGTCCGACACCGGCGTCAAGATCCCCCAAATTGTAGAACGAAACAGCTGAGATGACGACATGAGGAGAAATGTCTCCGGGTCGCATCTGTAGAATGTGGCGGAGATCGCCAATGCCTTCTTCCAGCTCGCCGCGCTCAAAGCGACAGTGCGACCGCGCTTCACGTAACGGCGCATATCTCGAGGCGACGACGATGGCATCTCCGGCATGATTGACGCAGTCCTCCCAGTTACCCTCCTTTTCAGCAGCCAGCGCCAGCTTCATTGACTCCTCCGCCGCCGTCAGGGCCAGAACATCGGGGGAATCGGGTCCTTCGCCCGCCGCAGCGTAATCAGCCTTTGCGCCATCCCATTCAGCAGCCTTGGCCTTGATTTTGGCGAGCTGAATGTGCGCGCCGGGGAAGTTGGGTCTCAGGGCAAGCACCTTGTTGAAATCCTCAGTTGCCAAGTTTGCGCGACCGAGTGATAGGTACGTGGTGGCTCGCTTGAAGAAGGACAGGTAGTTGGTAGGATCTCGAGCGATGGCGGCATCGTAATAGGCCAGTGCCTCGTTGGTTTCGCCCTTTGTGAGATGCTCTTGCGCCGAAGTCAAGAGCGTTGATACGGGCACATCTGTAGGAATGTCTTGTGCCAACACAGCGCCGGCCGATATAAGTGCGGCCGTCACAAGCAGGTTTGGCAAGTGAAGGCGCATCTTGGGCGGCCAGAGGTACTCGACCTGGAGAACAGGAGCAGCTCGCTAGAGAGAAGACAAGTTGAGCATGCAACCTCGTCGCGGGGCAATGAGCGCTAGGAAGTTGGCGAGAGAAGTTCGAATTATGGAAGAGTGAGACGTGTCAAGAAAGCCGCAATCTATATACTCTGTTCTTTAGCCAGGCGTGACATGTGGGGAGTCGCAAAACGGGAAGCCGTACTTTAACGCTGGGAACGGCAGGCAGGGGACGAAAAAAGAGGGTATGCTGTCCTTTACGGAGTAGCATGGGCACGGATCTCACAACTTACAGGGGCTAGGGTGCATTAGCCTCGCTATGTATTGGTGGCAGTAGTGCTTCAGTAGTGCTTCAATATAAGGCATGCGCGCTGCGACCGCGGGAGCGTTGAGTCCAGGTGGCCAACAAACAGCCTCTCCGATAAACTCTGTAGTTTATCCTTTGCAGTATGCCTTAGAGAATAAATTTTATGGAAATAATACCAAGGTGCATATAGTATTATATATGTAAAATGCAATCTCGATTTTGAATCGGTAGAGTCTGGAGTGGAGCCCTTTTCGAAACTTTGAGTTTCTGTAGGATTCAATATATTGGAAGCGAGGACTGCCTAAGCCCCCAGGCAGTAAACACCCCGTACAACCTTGTAATCTTAGACGGAAGATTGTTGGCGTTTATTCCATATTTTCCCGTAATTTGCATGATTTGAAAAACACCAATGGTAAAAAACCAATATTTGCCAAGTCGGTACCCACGACCTATGACTATCGTCTAGTAGACTATCGCCGCGAGCAGATCAAGAATTCCGCGCTAACGCCACCCGCTCTCTTATCGATATCTACTCCAGAATACATACATGATCCATACCTCAAACTAGCGACATCCCACTTTCAACGGCAGCCTCGCCAAACCGCCAGCAAAACTCCGCCTCCAGGATGAGTTCAGGGCATCTCAGCCAAGACGAGGTCAGCCTCTCTCCCAGCATGCAAAAAGCTGCCCTCTCCATAAAATCGTAGCACGCGCAAAATGTACTGACGCTTGCGCCGCAACCCCCCTCTAGTTCTTCGACAAGCTCGGCCATCTGTTCAACCACAGAAAGAGCAGCGACCATGGCGCCATCTATCTAACACAAAAGCGACGTAAGGCATCACGCGACCACCAATTGGTTACGCATCATCCAGAACTTGGCTTTGGACCTCTCTCTCTAACTAGACACCTCTCCTCTCGTCCATATAGTCACATACGATCCCAGCGAGCAATCAACGACCGCCAAGCTCTTCCCAGACCTCCTCCCCGACAAGCCCCTACCAATCATCATCAAGGCCACAAACGGCAAGTCAAAGCGCGATAGATCAGACAAGGAGAAGCTCTCAACCGTGGTCCAGCCCCACGAGCTGGAAGCCTTCTACGTCCGGTATGCTGATGTCTGCAAGGCGGGTATGACATTGTTGAAACCGAGAGACAAGAAGAAGGCGAAGGCAAAGGCAAAGAAGAAGAAGGCTACTTCATAGGAGTACAAGGGGAAAGAATTAAATGAAATGAAACATATATCCACATTGGAGAGTCATACAGGGTCCTGATGGCGAAGGGCGCACATGGCGGGAGCCTATGATCTATGTCTTGCTCTATGGAGTGACAGTACTGTTACCAACTCCTAGCAGCAAAGAATCTCTTTTAGCAGCAAAGCCTCAAAATTTCAAGTATATGGTGTTACATATAGCCATGACCGCTTTGCCTCCTAAACATCAATTTATTCAATCTTTAACGAAGCTGATGTGCTAAAAGCCCGATACGACGACATCCATTTGAATGTCCACATCCTTGTTCCTCGGTGTCCTACTCTGTACTATCTTAGTGAGGGATATGCTATCGGGTATTATTATAGAAAGGAGAAGTATATGAATAATTTGTTATTAGTATGTCAAGCCAAAGCCTTTCCGTGCAGGTTCACAGGCTGATTTATCCCGTGTCTTCTATGCTCGGTTAGTTTTCTAATCCATCTCCCAGCCATTCTTTCACGCCAGTTGCGTATATGTCATGTGCACCACTATGTCACCCTAGTCGCCTATTTATCTTACGCTCAAGTTTCAAACCCCAGGCCAGAGAATGCCTCAGTAGTTATGTTCTATGCGGTGGCCTCCTATGCCGCATATCCAGTCCGTAAATCACGTCATATTTAAAGCTCGTACCTTCACCACGCTCTCCTACGCACCGTTTCGAGATCAAGAGAAAGAAATAAGAAAGTCAATAGCAAACGTTTCGCCTCATCTCCTTCCCAGACTTTATACGTCAGAAAACAAATCAAGTTCCCCTTTTCCCCATCTTCCATAAGTGACATTCTATTCCAGACAGCTGAATCCCAGGTTAAGGCCTGCAGCGTGAAAGGATGCCCCGTGCCGTTGAGTAAAGTCTCCCACGATTTTGGATGTAGCTTCCCGCAAATCAATTTTCAGTAGCCCTAGACGAATATGCGAACGCAAACGGAAAACAAAAACTGAAGTAACTCATAAGGAAAAAAAAAAAAATGGAAACAAGCTGTCAAAGAAAAAAAGTTCCAAACGAGGCAATGGTTAACAGCCGTATTCCATGCAAGAACTGTGCCAAGTTTGGGTGGTGCCTCGGACCAAAAATGAATTACATAATCTGGTCTTGTGTAAGTCCGGCGTGAGGATCGGTTTCCATGCTGTCGCCGCCGCCAGGTTGGTTCAGATATTTGACGAAGCTCAGGTGCAGTGGTCGTCCACCATACTGGTAGCCCTGGAACTTTGCGATTGCCGTCTCGGCGGTGTCAATCGAGTCAAAACGGACAACACCGCTGCCTCGAGATCTGCCGCTGGGTTCATACTGAATCTCAGCTTGCTCGACCTTGCCAATGGTGGTGAACAATTCAACCAAGTCATCGTTGCTAGTTGACCATGGCAGCTATTGCATGCAAGTTAGTCTCCGCTTTGCATAAAGAGTAGAATGATATGGTTCTGAGGGGGTGGTTCAAAACCTACATTTCGAACATAAATGATCTCGGCTCGTTCCGTTCCTGCAGCCGCATTGTCGGTGAAGGGATTCGGGGCAACTGCTGGCGCGGCGGAAGGTTCAAAACTACCACCGGGAGGGCCACCTCCAGGGCCACCACCTCCAGGGGCGCCACCACCGAAACCCCCACGTCCGCCGAAGCCGAAGCCTCCACGGCCGCCACCAAAACCGAAGCCTCCACGGCCGCCGCCAAAGCCACCGCGCATTCCACCGCCGTATCCTCCACGACCGCCGAAGCCCATGCCGCCGCCGCCAGCAAAGCGGTCTTCACGAACTTCAAGTAGACGACCTTGCCATTCATAGCCGTTGAACTGCTGGATGGCGTTTCGTGCGTCTTCGGGATTCTCAAAAACGACGATTCCAGAGCCCTTGGGCCTACCATCAGCTCCGAGATGCACGTCGGCGCGCATCACTCCGCCGATTCGGGCTGTAGCAAGGAGTTAGTAATGATGAACTATATGGAAAGCTGATCCTCTCGATGAAACGGCGGTTACTTGCCTGCTTGTCGGAAGAGGTCTTTCAAATCCTGCCAGCCGACGGTATATGGGAGCTAAACGAGGGTTAGTTGATGGCGTCCCATGATGGAAATTTGGAACAGAGTGAACAAACGTTGGCAACGTAAATTTGACGGCCGGCGCCGCCGGCGCCGCCACCTCCACCTCCACCACCAGGAGGACCACCTGCATATCCATGGCTAAATCCGGGCATGCCACCGCCGCCGCCTCCACCGAATCCGCCACGATTGGCACCCGTAGCACCGATGAATCGAGGCTCGGCCTCGCGATCCTGAGGAGAAATGTCAGATTAGTGCCTCTTTGCTTGGGTTGGAATAAAGGCTTGACCCACCTCTCGAACGTAAACAAGGCGGCCCATTAGGTTCTGATTGCTGAGCTGAGCAACCGCCTGCTGCGCTTGCTCCCTTGTAGCATATTCCACAATTCTGTAATGCAAGAGTTAGCCACGGCAAAGAGGCATAATGGTGTAAAGGAGGGAACTTACCCGCAACCCTACAATTAACCCAGGACATCGTCCAACCCGTCAACCCAACCATTCCATCAAAACCAGAAAGGGAAGAAGACTACAAAAGAAAGCCAACCAAAGCTACGCGATGAAGCCCACCTTCGACATTCCATTTGGAAGTAATAATACATCGGCAAAGAGTACCTCTCCAGCTGTGTCGAAACAATTCACGTCAGTACCCGTCTGTGACCTTTCCACGTTGATAGAATCCTGTTCTCACCCTGTCTCATGAAATCCTTGAGGTGGTGCCACTTGACGTCGTAAGAGAGGTTGCCGACATAGACTCGGCGGTCCTGTTGCGAGGTCTCGCGAATGTTGCTCATCATCTGCTCTCGGGCAGCGGCCCGGTCTTCGTAAGATCGATGGGGTTGCTGCTGTCCCCCGTAATTGCCGGCGTTGCCACCGGCGGGTGCCTGTCCTGATCCAGTCATTGGGGAACGATCACGGCCCCGTCGATAGTCGTCTCGACTATTTGATCTGCTGCGAGGCGAATAGGATCGCCGACGAGACTGTCGACCTGGACTCCTGGAACGTCGTCGAGGTGATCGAGACCTCTCACGCTACAGATTGATCAGCATATGCCATCTCAGTATCATTTCAGTATAAGTATGTGAGACGTAACGACGGCAGGGCCGGGTCGGATGAATGGGCTATCTTGGATGCAGTTGAGCCACGAGCTGCCTAAAGTGGCACTTGGTATGGTGGTTGGTCGATATATTTTTTCTTCTTCTCTAATTTCCACATTACTGGATATAGAGAAACTCTGAAAGAAGCATCTAGACTGAACCAATCATCCGCCATGAGCCGAGCAATTGAGTAGACGGCTTTCACAGCTCAAGGACAGCCTCGCATGATATATTTGATACATCTCAGTAACGTCCCCGCGGATTACGGCATAGTGAACAAGGTGGCCTCTGCGGGGTGGCGATGTAGAATTTGCTTCTCCAAGTCAAGCCGAAGAGCACCAAGGAGGGTATGATGAATGCGCGTGTAGTAGATGGAAAATCAGACATCAAGCAAATGAAGTGAAACTTACCGGTCGGTAGTTATCGCCGGAGTCAGCTAAAAGAGAAAATGTTAGAAGCCTAGCGCAGAAAGAGCCCTCTTTCAAAGTAAAGGAAAAATGGTGAAGTTGTGCCAAAGGAGATGGAGGGACAAGGCAGGCTTGGATGAAATAGAATAACAGTCATGTACCCAGGTAGTGGTGGGGTGTAAAGAGATGAGAGGTCGGCGGAGTAGCAAGGCGGGAGGACATGCAAGTAAGGGGGGTCAATGATAATGCAGTGTACGGAGAGAGGTGAGTCGAAGAGAAGCGCCCAGGAGCAAGTATCGGCCGGCAACGGCGCAATAAGTTACATCCAAAGTGGTATCACGGTGGATGAAGTAAAAGGCGTCTCTGCTTCTCTCCCTCTCTCTTTTGCGGAAGAGGACGGCTTCAAAGAGAAAAAGAATGGGTGGAAGGGTTAGAAAAAAGTAAAGCTAGGAGTGCTCGGCGAGAGAGGATGAGATGGCGCCGCAGCACGCGTCTTGTCGGCCAGAAGCAAAGACTCTGGGAGCAAGATGCTGGGTGCAAAACCGAGAGACGAAGTGGCTGCAGATCAACGCAGAGACAGAGGTTGAGGTGGACAAAGCGCGAGAGACAGAAAGAAATGGAAGAGAAGACGTACCCATGGCGGTTTATGCGATACAAAGGAGGAGAAAGGCTCTGTGCCTTGTGCCTTGAGCCTTGTCGCGCGTGCAGTCAGAGGCAAAGCGGGTGTCTCAACAGATTGGAGGGCAGCTCGAGCCAGGTCGCGACGACGGCAGAATTATGGGCGACTTCTGGAGAGAGGGCAAGCCACGGCACAGCAGTCAGCAACAGCACAGGACGGATCTCGCATGGAACGGGCTGCAGTACCAGCAGGTCGCAATTGGGCAATTAGAGGGAGGGGGTAGCACAACGGAGGCGCATGGCATGCTGTCAAGCCTGGTGGTGAGAAGGGGAAAAAGAACGCGCGCACTGGTGGGAGGGGAGCAGGCGACGAATGAGCGTGCAGAGAGGCTGAAGGCGGCGTGGGGTGGGTGCAGAGGCAAGCTGTAGCAGCTACGAGTGCCGCTACCTGTGCCCAAGCCGGGGAGTACCTGCGTGTACTGGATGGGTATACAGAAAGGCCTAGGCAGACAGAAGACTCGTGGGTGCGATGCGAGTCGTGCACTGCATGGTAGCAGCAGCAGCAGCAGCAGCAGCTTCCAAACAGCACCAGTCAAGCTCCCGTTCTCTTGCACCAGAACCAACGAGGTACATACCCAGGCCTAGGTACTCACCCATGAAATACCGGTAGTCAGGTAACGCAGGTACGGGGAGGAGGGCGGGCAGTGCGACCAGGCAAAGGCACAAACAGGCAAGGCGGCAAAGTAGCAGCGCGGCGTACCAACAGCGCAGTTGAGTGGCTTGGGCTAGGCCAGAGGTACTAGCAGGTACTTGGGAGTGATGGTCAGAGCATGTGCTGGATGCAGCATAGAGCCCGGACAAGGCTAAGGTAAGGTACTGCTACTAGTAGTAGTCGTAGTGCGAGTACAGTACAAACACCACTACTCCGTAAGCTGCGTCGAGCCCATGGGGGCCGAGTGGGAGAATCCAGCAAGGAAAAATCAGAAGAAGAAAAAAAAAAAAAAAAAAAAAAAGAGAAAAATCT
>KQ479191.1:18794-68012 GCA_000331835.2 Trichoderma hamatum GD12 | reverse complement strand
TTTTTTTTTTTTTTTTTTTTTTTTTTTTTTTTTTTTTTTTTTTTTTTTTTTTTTAATGTTTTTTTCCCCAATGAAGGAGTCCTTGACTTGCCCTAAAAGGTCGCTACACTCAGATATTCTTCGCTCTTATCTGTCTTCTGCTAGATTAATTGATATGACATCGACGATGGACCGGCGAGCAGAACATCGCTTTATATAACTACCTAGCTTGGAATGCTGGATCGCTAAGGACAGAATTCCTATAGGTTTTCTTTTTTTTTAATTAATTAATATAAAACTACGGCCCTACTTCAGTGGGAGTAGATAGCCATATGTAGTATATTATATGATTTGTTATACCGAATGTGAATACCTTGAATACCTACAGGCTGAAATAATCATAGTATGCACTGTCTTCTTTGGCTAAATGTCGATGAAATTACGGTGACCCAACACCCCGTAATTTGCGAAAGGTTTTTCGAGTAGCGAAAAATATCAATGAAAAGGCGATCCAGCACGATATAACTTTATTGATTTATGCCGACAGCGTGCGCAAATTCGTCTCGATCACAGTACTAGATATAGGGTAAGAGCTCTCGCCAGACTTCGAAGCTGATGCGCGTTAGAGCGCACGGACCACATAAATTTCTTGCTGCCCCACTATCCAACCATTGTAAATATCAACGACTTTTTTTTTTTTTTTTTTTTTTTTCCCATCCTTCCAATTGTAAATTTTCAACACGCGAGATTTCGTTATCAAGCATGCCTGCAGGCTGACAACCTGGCTATTGCTTCCGTACAAACTAGGCACATTGCAATCATGGAGACATCCAGAATTTTTGTAAAAGGCCTCCCGCCTAACATTACGGAGGCGGATGTTCGGAAGCATTTTTCAGCCAAGAATCGCGAGATCACCGATGTCAAGCTGATCCCTCAGAGGCGTATCGGCTATGTCGGCTACAAAACACCCGAAGATGCCCAAGGGGCCGTCAAGTACTTCAACAGGTCATACATTCGTATGTCTAAGATATCGGTTGAGCCAGCCAAACCCGTGAGTGCAGCCCATGATCTCGCCCACGATCTGTAAACAAACTGGGCCAACCTTGTTCTAATGGAATGATAGATCTCAGACCCAGCGCTTGATAGAAGCCAGCGATCAGTTCATTCCGATGCGCATGTGGCGAACACCCTCCGTCCCCATCTGAAGGAGGAGGGTGATTCTAAGAAGCGGAAGCGAGAGGATCTAGATGAGTCCGATCCCAAGCTGCGAGAGTTTCTCCGCGTGATGAAGACGGGCAAGGGGGGTGTCCTTGCGGATGAAACAAATCCTGACGCCGACATGACCGGGCTTGCCACAGGTGGAGAGGGTCTTGTTGAAGAGGGCGAGAGTGATGACGAATATGAACAAATCCCCAAGAGACAGGAGAAGCTTCGCAAGACAGAATCGTCTGAGGCGAGTCGAAGTCTGGTGATGAACCAACGGCTACCAAGGGAGACGACTTTGGGTCAGGGCGTCCAATCTGCGGCAGAAGAAGCTGTAGCCGACATAGTAAAACCTCAGGAAGCCGAGGAAGCCCCTCAAACGTCAGTTGATGCAACAGATGACGATTGGCTAAGGTCACGGACAAATCGATTGCTAGATCTGGTCGACCCTGACGACCTTCCCCAACCTGCCGAACAGGCAGCTGTTGATGAGGCCGTGCGAGATGATGGAGCCAACACTGACATACCGCATTCCTCTCATGAAGTCGTCAGTCAAGATGCCCCTGACCAAGCAAATGATCAGGGAGCAGAGGCTACTGGTACAGATGATGCGATTTCAACTATCATGCGGACGTCTCGGCTTTTTGTCCGAAACCTTCCCTATACTGCTACGGAAGAAGATCTCCATCAGAAGTTTGGAGAATTTGGCACTTTACAAGAGGTAAGCAGATGATTGATTTTTTTTTTTTTATGTTTCTTTGTGGAAAAAAACAGGCAATGTGATGAATCCCAGATAGGGACATCTTATGCTTCTGCATGTGATGAGAACCCGGGCGATTATTTTAGTAGATGCTTCGACCTTCTGATCTCCTGTCCATACTTCAAAAGATGTTTTTTGTAGTCTATCTATGTATTGCTGGACAGATGGCTAACTTAGTCAGGTACATGTGCCAACCAATTCTGCTGGAGTTCGCAAGGGATTTGCGTTGGTGCTCTACGACGATTCATCTGATGCCGTGAAAGCATTCCAAGCTCTCGATGGGGTAACTTTTCAGGGGCGAATTCTGCACATCATTCCTGCCGAAGCAAAGAAGCTTCAGGACGAGTTTGGAATGTCCAAGTTACCCCTGAAGAAACAAAACTTGATTCGCAAAAAAGCTGAGGCATCAACAAGCGTCTTTAACTGGAATTCATTGTATATGAGCCAGGACGCCGTTAACGCCTCAGTTGCAGCGCGTTTGGGTGTCTCAAAATCTGAAGTGCTTGATCCCACATCTGCCGATGCGGGTGTCAAGCAAGCTATCGCAGAAACGACAGTCATTCAGGAAACGAAGGCTTTTTTTGCTTCCAACGGCGTAGATTTGGACGCCTTCAAATCGCACAAGCGTGGTGGGACGTCCATTCTCGTTAAGAATTTCCCGTACGGTACTTCTATGGAAGAACTCCGGAAAATGTTTGAGGAGTGTGGCCCAGTTCTCAGAGTTCTGATGCCCCCGACCGGCACCATTGCCATCATCCAATTCGCCCAGTTGAACCATGCAAAGGCCGCATTTGGCAAGATGGCGTACCGTCGAGTCAAAGACAGCGTCCTTTTCTTGGAGAAGGCGCCAGTCGATCTCTTCAAGAACGCCTCCACACAGGATCAAGCTAGCCCGCTTGGGGAACAGCGCACGGGGGTCCAAAAATTGAGTGTGGATGATTTGCTGTCGAGCGGCGATAAGGTAGAGGAGCCTGCGGAAACCGCATCGCTCTTTGTCCGCAATTTAAACTTTGCCACGACAACCAACAGACTGGCAGAAGCTTTTGAACCTCTTGACGGATTCGTCTCAGCTCGTGTCAAGACAAAAATAGATGCCAAAAAACCTGGCCAGACCCTCAGCATGGGCTTTGGCTTCGTAGAGTTCCGATCTAAGAGTCAAGCTCAGGCGGCTCTCAAGACCATGGATGGCTACGTCTTGGATGGTCATACGTTAGGTGTCAAAGCCTCACACAGGGGGAACGACGCCGCAGAAGAGAGACGTCGGGAGGACATGGCTAAAAAGGCTGCGGCGCAGAGAACCAAGATCGTCATCAAGAACCTGCCTTTCCAAGCCACAAAGAAAGACATCCGGACTCTATTTGGTACTTATGGCCAACTTAGATCTGTCCGCGTTCCAAAGAAGGCGGACTATACCGCAAGAGGTTTTGCATTCGCTGATTTTGTAACCCCTCGAGAGGCAGAGAATGCACTAAATGCATTGAAAGATACCCACCTTCTCGGGCGGCGACTAGTATTAGACTTTGCTGCCGCCGAGGCTGTCGATGCTGAGGAAGAGATCGAGAAGATGCAACGCAAGGTAGGGGGCCAGGCCAATAAAATGGCCCTTCAGCAGCTCACTGGGGGAGGGAGGAAAAAGGTTACTATTGGCAATGACGAGGATGAACTTGAGGCTTAAGGTAAAAAGGCAAAGCAAAACTATATTCACTGCCTGTGTTGCACTGACAAGGCTGAGCTGTGCCCTAGCCCTCGCTCTATTGAGCATAGGAAACCATCCCTTGCCAAGGGGAGGGGCGTGTCCCATTGTCGAACTTCTGCAACGGCCCTCTCCATGCGCATCGCGTGGGGTCATCAGCTGTCCGGGATCTTCAGCGAAGAATTCAAGTTTCGCGATGCCCAGGGGCCGTTGCCGCGCTGTGTTTGATGTTAATATCGTTCTACATACCTGGAGAACCGCACCTAAGATGATCTGGTGCGCATGTG
The DNA here is from genome assembly GCA_000331835.2 of Trichoderma hamatum GD12. Taxonomy (NCBI): domain Eukaryota; kingdom Fungi; phylum Ascomycota; class Sordariomycetes; order Hypocreales; family Hypocreaceae; genus Trichoderma; species Trichoderma hamatum. The sequence continues at coordinate 64,090 of KQ479191.1, read as the reverse complement.
TCTGGGGAGAGGGTGGGTGAGACCATGGCGTCCTGGCCCCGCCTTCAGACTCCCTTGCATGCCCAACGCCCCTCGTAACAGACCTCACGCTGCCATGTGCTGGTGGGTGTCCTAGCTGTGCTTCATTGGCTCATAGAAATGGTTTTCTTGGTCGTAGAGTTGCCGCCCCGTTTAGAGATGCCTGGGCCGGGTCCCACCCCCGCTGCGCCAGCTCCCATGTCACATCTTAGATGCTTTGCAGATGGATGAAATCTTGGTAGCTTAGAAGCATGTATCTTTCCTGGGTTGGAGGGGCCAAAAGACAAGCTGCTAACCACCCCCGTCCTCCCCTTTGTCAATACAATCCGTTGGCCCTGCCCATATACCCTCCCGAGTCTCGAGTCTATATGTTATCGACTCTCTCCTTAGGAAGACATGTTCGTTCCAATGGCAGTTCTTTGCCTCGTACAAAGCTTACACTTATCCCACCATTCCACGTCCCGAATTCCTTCCCACATTTCTTGTCCATCAGGCTCTGCTTTTTTCTCTCATCAACGGCTTGGTCTGTGGCTTTTGGGTTGGAGCTGAGCTTTTGAACAACTCTTTGTCGGGCATTCCTTGCCTCTCATCGGGCCTCTCTCTATCATGCCATCCATCTACCAGCCAAGGCCAGTCCTCCCCTCACAGGGGATCCCGCACGCTCCAGAGTATATGGACGCAAGGCGAGGCGTTAACGGTGTTCGCCAGCCTCTGCGGGAGGCCGCTGGCAATGCTCAAGCACATAGCTTCAATAGCAATATCCCATGTTACCAGACTCCCCCGGTATCTTCATTACCGCCAACTATTCCCACTCATATAGTTCCATCCCAAGGTTCTATCGAGGTTCTTTACTCTAGGCTTCAAGCACCTCGTCATCAGCCCCGGCAAACTCGCAAAGGCCGACAGGAGATTAACCCTCTCTACTATTGTCCTGCCTTCAAACAGTACCGCAACAGACAAGCTCATAAAGATACTCAAAAAGACAAAGGGGGCGTTTGGCGACGCCCAGAACTCGAAGATGCCTTTGTCGACTGTAAGTTGCCTTTATTTTATCAAAGTTCACTTCCTCAGGAAGCTGACAAAGGTCATCCAGCGGTACTCCTCATGCCTCACATGGGCCGGCGGAAGTTTTCCATGGCAGGAAAGCTCCATGGCCGGAATATGCTGATCAGCGAGTACATCTTTGTTATCTGCGTAGAGCTCCTGGGCAGCAAAGAAATCTTTCGCATCGACAACAGCAATGACAGCATTGAGCAAATGGGACGCAAACAAGTGTCCAGTCACATGCAAGTAGTCAAGAAATTTTTCGAAGATTTACGATGCTGTAGGTGCATTCCATATTCTTGTGAAAGCTGGCTGGCTTATTGACCTCTATTTCCCACTTTTAGTTCATTTTCTTTTCCCGTCTGAAGAGAAAAAGGAGCCTGGATCTACTAATTCTGACGACTATTACGATGAAGAGGAGCAAGAGTCGTTCAAGTCCAACCCCATCTTGACGGCGTTGGCTGAAGGCCGGGTACCGGATGTGAGACCAAATTACGACTACTTCAAACAGCTGTTGTCGCTGCAGGGATCAATCACCGTGCGCCCCAAAACATGCGAGCTCCTCGTGTCTTCGGCGGAGATTAAAATACGCGACGATGTTGCGTATGACGCAAATAACATGCCCTTGGACCAGGCATCGTTTCCTCATCTGAGCAAATATACTAACTGCGACGACTTCCCCGATGCTCTGGGCAAAGATGTCTTGCTGCATGAGTACACCAGAGCCCTGGACCAGGCTACATCGGCGTGTGTGAAGACTGTGACCCGACGATGGGCAAAGGATGCGCCGGCCATGTATGAGACACTAGACCTGCCAACTAGGGACCAGGACTGCCTTTTACTGGAAATATGTTCGACCTTGGAGCTGCACGAACACGCAAAGTTCCCTTCGGGGTCAGAGCTCACTGGATTTGTCGAGGTGGCCATCACGAACCCTAACCTACAGCAACACCACTGGAAGTGCATTACCCGATTGACTCGACCAGACGAGCTGTACGGCGACGACTCAAAGCGCGGCGTTTATACCAATGAGAGCGGCATCCACCATCGAGGATGCAGCGACTCTAAAAATGACTGCAGCTGCCACATGCGGCCCCGGCAGGATATCCACGTGCCTTTCCCTGCTGTTGAGTGGGCCAGCATTTTGAGCACAGCCGTGCAATATCCTGATGTGGAGCACCAACGCAAGAAGGAGAAGCGACAAGAATCTAAGAAGCACGAGCTAGAGAGGGCCGGCAGCAAGCGCAAGAGATCCGAGGACGAGGGAGATGCGGCTTCGTGGGGTCGCCGCGAGCCAACTGGCAGTGACTTGATCTGCAAGGTTGCCATGTATCAAGAGCTATGGTCCCGTGCGCCAGAATCATCGGTGTGGAAGAAACAGGCCATCATCTTTTGGCGCTTCAACACTACAAATCAATGGTACAAGTATAACCCGGTCTTCAAGCCGTCAGGGACATCGTGGCGATGGCTGACGATCAACGACCCCATGTCGAAGTACCATCAGCAAAAGGCCTTGGTGTACCCTTCGGCCAACATGCCTAGAGATGTCGTCATGTCACCGACACCCAGCATGAGCCAGCAGCTCACGGGCATCATGGCTGGGAATCTGAGCTCGGCATGGGACAGCGCTTCAGGCGTTGCGCCAGTTGCGCCAGTGCCGCCAGTGCAAACAAGCATCAACGTGTTTGACTTTCCGGGAGGACTGGCCACGCCGCCACCAACAGCGACCCTCCATGGTCCTTATGCGGGCGGGAGCTTTGACCCCAGTATCAATCCGGACGTGAACAGCTACTTGCCAACGGTAGGCACAACAGTGAACGGGCCAGCGAGTGACCGGTCACACTCACTGTCGTTGGCCCCTGGGCCTTCATACTTTGAGGGGCCAGCAAGCTTTGCGGTTATGAAGCCAATGTCAACGGCTAGCGTCAACCAGTTTCTAACCGCAACCACGGCTGCCTCGCTAGACCCGTCTACTCAACTTGTCTACGACGACGCGACCAGCATTCAGGGCTGGGACATGCAGCCTCTGGAGTGGCCCGGCCCACCTACCTCAACGCCCACGGGCAACGAATGGGACACTGCGCCTTCGGCGCAGCCCAGAGCGGATCCAGGCGACCACTCAGTGCTATGGAATCCAAGCCAATGGCATATCCCAGGTGTCGCAACACCATCATCTGCGGTTGGGGTTGAGCACGATGACAGCCCTAGATCAATGAAGAGGCGGCGGACAGAGCCTACACTAGGCGCACATGTTCTTATTCCAAGTGATTGGTAGACGATTTCTATAAAGACTACAGGTTACGGGATTTTACAGAAAAGGGATTAAGGCTTGGGTAATGTTTTATTAGGGTGCTATTGACTGGAGCTATGGACTTGCGGAAATCGTCTACGGCCGGCAAGAGGAAGCAAAAAGTAAAAACTGCAGGTGGATACCACATTGACAGGAAGAGGACATGATACTTGAGCGATTAACGGCTAATGGATTTATTTTGGGAGTAAGATCGAGGCGTTTGCAGTGTCTTGGGCTCCTTGGCGAAACTTGGGTGGGATATTGGGCTGGGATTGGACAAATTTTTTTAGAAACAAGCACGAGTAATAATAAACATGTGTTGTGAGCATATAACTGGCACTGACGCAGTGATTGGGTGATGGCGAAAAGCACCTTTGTTCGATGACAGGCCTTTTGCATCTGTGGCTGAACTTTTTGTTTCTCCAGCGCGCCAATCAAGCAGTATAACACAGTGGGACGTGAGCAACAGATGACCGTTTGCGGCAGTCGTACGTAACATGTCTCACATTGGAGAGCTGGATTTCTTCCGTGGTGGCGGGAGGATGAAAAGAAGAAGCAAAAAAAGTTCTCACGGGCTTGGACGCTTTGGCCACTGGCTGGATCAAAGATCGAATCCTATCACAAAGAAACGGGTCCATCTCTCCCAAAGGGAATGCCAAGGCTAGCTGCCCCCTTTGCTTCCTCTTCTTCCTCTTCCGTGCTGTGTGTACGGGAACAAGTCTCAGGAACAGTGTGCCTTTGTCGACTATTCAAGGGAGGACCGCGTATATTGATTAAGGGAACCGCGTAAAGTGGTCTTGGGAGGCGTTTGCGGGTTTACATATATAAGATGCCGAATTTCCTCTCGTCCTTTTTCAGAAGGGACTATGAGGAATGAGGAGGAAGGGCAGGCATTTATTGACTGCGGTATTGAGTATTGAACAATAATTCTACGAAGGAATGAGAAGAGGAAGATGGAGAGAAGAAAGGTTTGTAGACTTGAGAGATCGGAGCTATTGACTGCTGGAGGGCATCTCGATTCTCCCGAATGACTCTTGTCTTGTGATTGGTAGTACGAGCACGCCTAGCGGTGATCACGATGAGATGCTGCGGCGTGCCAAGGGCGTGCCAAGTTCTGTGATACCTGCCTACCTAGGTACCTACTACCTAAGGCATAACAGATGCCTTCTAGTACTTACTCGGCATGTTGCTCGATGGATGGTGGACGATGTCGGCACATGTCATGTACGTACCTGCTTTCCTATTGGAGTATACTGCCTTGGTGGTGAGATGTTGATCCATCCTTGGGTGCCTGGCAGCCCCGCACCTGGAACAGCCTTGATGGCATCGCCTCTGAGCAAAACAAGCACCGGACAGCATCCTTTCTTGCAAATCACCGAGTGGTCCTGTTGGTTTTGCGGCCGAGTCCTTACTTCGACGTATAAGCGCACTGGCTCTGCGGCGGCATGGGCGCCCCTACAGGGGTCTCGGCCAGTGTCATCGCTGTGCTGCGGCTCGCAACCACCGCCACGCAGTATCTCAAGGACGTCAAGGGTGGGTCGGCTGATAGGATTCGACTTCGAGACGAGCTCCGAAGCACAGTGTGTCTTGTAGAAATGCTGCAGGACCGCCTCGAGGATTCGGATGCTATTTTGGACGACTCCAGCACGCTCAAGCCGCACTCCGTCGATTCGTTGGGCGGCACGGATGGTCCGCTGCAGCTCTTTCAGCAAGTCCTGGGAGAAATTATCGCCGAGCTTTCTCCCCAAGACTATCTCAGACGGTTGGCTCAGCCATTTACTTGGCCGTTTGACAAGAAGAGAGTGGCAGAGCTACTTGCATGTCTGGAAAGATTGAAAAGCCTTTTCAACCTCGTCTTGCAGAACAATATTGCGTACATGATTCGTGCTCACTGTATTGTAGATTAATCCGTGCTAATTTAGTATTAGAGAATTGGCCAAGTCAGCGAACCTCAAGCTTGATAGAATCGCCGATGACGTAGAAAGCTCGGAAGCAAGATCTCGAGATGCAGATACACAGAAGATCATCAACTGGCTCAGCCCATTGTCCTTTCGTGCCAGACATCTCAGTGTTCTGGAAAGTGTGCAGCCTGGGACTGGTACCTGGCTATTGAGGCATGAGAAATTTCGTAGTTGGGTGAATAGCAAGACTGGGACTCTCTGGTGTCCGGGCATACGTCAGTTTAATATGCTAAAAGAGTATCTTGTGTATAAGCTGCTGACTCAAATTCCACAGCTGGAGCTGGCAAGACTGGACTCTCGTATGTAACTTCGTATCATATTTTCAACCTATGTATAGACTGCTGCTGACACTCTCACAAGATCTTTGGTCATCAACCATCTCGAACAAGAACCGCCCCACGCTCGTAGTTTCTGCTCATACATCTACTGCGACTATAGACAGCGCAGCAGCCAGTCAAGTTCTGTTCTCCTTTCGAGTATCCTTCAGCAAGTGCTTCAAAGTTCAGCTGAACCATTGCCATCTGAAGTAGCAACGCTGTATAGCCAGCATGAGAAATACAACACTCGTCCCGCATTGACGCAGATTGCTGATATACTTGGCAAGCTAGTTTCAACGTTTGAATCATTCCATGTCATCATCGATGCTCTCGATGAGTGTGCGGAGTCGAATGAAGAGGCTCTCCGATTTGTCACCGCAGTTTCTTCTCTAGGCTCATCGGTCAAGATTATGTGTACTTCGAGATCTTCTAGCAGATTTGACGGCTACTTCAGTGAAGCGTCTATAATAAAGATTTCTGCTCATCGAGATGATATTAGCACTTTTCTAGATGCATACATGCGAGAACAGCATATACTCTCAAAACATGTTAGGAAAGACCCCACTTTGAAAGACGATATTATCAAAACTATCATCCAAGAATCTCAGGGGATGTAAGTTGAACACATAAGCACATACTACAAGTCGCCTGGAAGAGCTATGTTAATAGTGGCCATGATAGGTTCTTATTAGCGAAACTACACATGAACTCTCTGTCAAAGAAACTTAGCTGCAGAGAGGTGCGAGCTGCATTGAAAACTTTACCAAAAACTTTAGACGCCATGTATACAGACGCATATGAAAGGATAGAGAATCAGGAAACGGAATTCGCTGAGCTGGCTGAGGCAGTCCTATTTTGGGTCATTTGTGCCAGAAGAAATTTAACGGTCCAAGACCTGCAACACCTATATGCCACGCGAGAGCTACCGGAAGGAGAGCTACTCGAAGATGATGACTTACCAGATGGCGATATTTTAACGGAAGCTTGTAGCGGTTTGGTTATGGTTGATGCCGACTCGCAAGTCGTCCGTCTAGTCCACTATTCCGCTCAGCAATATTTTGAAGAATACCACAAAATATTAATAAAAGGGGCGCAAATTACCCTTACAAGAATCAGTCTGACATACTTGGCGTTGCCTAACTTTTCCAGTGGCCCCTGCACAAACGATGCCGACATGTCTATCCGCCTAAAGCAATATCCATTTCTTGATTACGCGGCCAAATACTGGGGTTCAGAACTTGTTCATATTGAGATTGCCGAAATTTTACCAAAGCTTGAACACTTCATCTCTAGTACTACCGCGTTAGAGGCTGCCAACCAAGCATGGAGTTTGAAGGCTAACCGGTATACACATTGGAGCCAAGAGTTTCCCAGACATGTGCCCGCACTCGTATTGATCTCTGCTTTTGATGTATCGGATATTCTGAGATACATGGTATCAAAAGGTCATGCAGTTGACGGGAGAGGGAGCGACGGGGAGACGGCTCTAATTCGTTCTGCTGCCTTTGGCCACGCTAATAACGTGAAAGTGCTTCTTGAACTCGGCGCCGAAGTAGATGCTCGAGATCACATGGATGAAACCGCGCTACAGAGAGCAGCAAGGTGCGGCTATGAGGATGTGATCAATGTATTACTTGGTAAAGGGGCAGAAGTTAACCTGAAAGCATCCGGCGATTGGACTGCGCTCATGTCTGCAGTTTCTAGCGTCAATATTGACGCCGTCAAAATCTTGATCGAGGCGGGAGCTGACTTTAAAGCTGAGACGGTGTGGGGAGATTCAGCGTTGAGCATTGCAACTCGTAACGGCCTAGAAGCCATTGCCAACTTCCTCTCGGATCAGGGGGCAGTTCTCCCCAAGGGACCTGCTGGACGTCGTGCCTCCATTATAGCCTCCCGCAAGGGTCTGCACCAGCTCGTCAGAAAACTCACGGCCAATTATGATACTGTTGCCGACAGGCCACTACAGCGGCAAAGCTCGAGACTCATGGAAGGGTTGAATGCCATTCAAGAAGAAGAAATTGCTGCTTCTGGTATGAAGAGACTAGAAGCATCGAGGGCAGATTCCGGGGCAGAAGACCCCAGAGCGGGTGATTTCCTGGACGCCTTGGAAGAGACAAACTACAGCGTCGGTTTTTCTAAGCGGTATGACATGACAGAAAAACTTGGTAGAGGTCACTTTGCGGAAGTGTTTTTATGCTCAAATAGAGTGACGGGAGTGAAACACGCAGTAAAAGTGTGTACTAACGTGGATGGCGATGCCGCAAAGAGAAAAGGTATCATTTTGGAGTTTAAGGCACTGCAGGTGCTCCAAAAGAATTCACATCCGAATATCTTGAGGATTGTCGATCTATTCGCCGAGTACTCTCTCAAAACGATTTACATGGTGCTGGAATTGGCGCCACATGGAGAGCTTTTCAACTACATTGTGGCAAGGCAATTTCTACCGGAAGAACAGACGCGAAAGATCTTCTCGCAGTTATTCTCTGCGCTAGAATTTTTGGTTAGTTTCTCTTCAACGGTCAACACGAATATATCAAGATCTAATTATAGGAGTAGCATAACTTGGGATGGGTTCATCGTGATATCAAACCAGAAAACATCCTGTTACTGGAGGAAGAAACTCCAACCATCAAGATTGCAGATTTTGGGCTGGCAAAGAATATTGGCACCGACGCCGATGCATTGGGGCTCACAACTACCCTTTGTGGAACACCGAGCTGTATGATATGATCTCTCTTGCATCTTGCATGCTCACCCCAGCTCATGAAACAGAATGATTGCTAATATCTTGCTCACAGACGTTGCCCCTGAGGTCCTTGAAGAATCAAGAGAGCGAAAATACGGATTCTCAGTAGATATCTGGTCCTGCGGGGTCGTCATGTATATCTGCCTGTGTGGGTTTCCCCCCTTTAGCGACGAGATGTACAGCAAAGACTTTCCATATACCCTCTCCCAGCAAATCAAAGAGGGCCGATTCGACTATCCATCACCGTACTGGGACAAAGTCGGCGACCCGGCTTTGGATCTAATTGATAACATGCTGGTGGTGAATTTTAGAAAGCGGTTTACGGCCAAGCAGTGCCTGGAGCATCCCTGGATGCGGGAGGTGATGCCACGGATACTGGCAGAGCCGATCAGGTCGGCAAGCCCGGAACCAATGTGAAACTACTATAGACAGTAGTCGAGTCTGTGTCTATTGGAGATGGTTGATCGTCTTTCCTGACTATTGACGCCCTAGCCGATGGTATAGCTTGGGGTGGAGAACGTTGCGGATAATACGGCTTGCCACTGCCGCGTTGCCTGTTGAGGGGAGACTTTTTTTTTTCTTTGGATATCCAAGATCTTGAATTATACCATAAGAGGACAACGGTATAATTGTGTGGTAGTACTGCCTACGTAGGTGGGTTGGGTGTATCGAGGGGGGCGTTGGATACTTGCAAGGAGACAGCCGTTTATTTTGAGCACCACTCACAGCTTTTTCCAGGAAATAATCTACCTTGTACTTTGGATAGGGCGTATGACTCGCATATGCTTTCATGGTCAGAGAGGCGAAGCGCGGCAGCGGCTAAGCGGAATGCTACATTGATATTGTATGAGTCGAGTCGCGTGTATTACTGAGCAGGGAAAGGAGGATTTAAGCGCCTGTGAGACAGGGTATACTAAAGAAAGAGCAAGGATTCAGAGGAAAAATAATGAAACGAGATGCCGAACAGAGGCCGATTGAAATACAAATCGGGGCATTTGAATACCAACTTTCAGGTATATGTGTCGAATCAGTAGCATGGCTGTGGGGAGCCTGAAGAGTATTAGATGCGAATATGTGAAGCAGCAACTCATGCATGATGATGCAAACAATTATGGCATTGCATCCACTAAACTCGATCAAAGAAGAACCCGAAAGAAAAAATTGCGTATACGTCAGCTGGACGTGTGTGCCGCAGCCGAAATCTGCTGATCGAATGATTGCAATGGCAGGTTTCTTGCTATATTAAAGAGTGTTTGAGGTCGAAGCCGGTCGGCAGTGGCGGCGAATGAGAGCCAGTCGCTTGGATCTACCCGAACAAGGCTAAACAGCGCCGCCAAACTACACTCGATATGCGCGGCGCTTAGGCAAATTAATTTGTACACGCAGCAACGTGCTGCCGTCCTGTGCATGAGATGCAGAGCGCGCAATCCGTTATTATTGAGATTGAGGCTGTTTCCAAAATTGCATGTACCCTCGCTGTGGGTTTCTGGTACACAGGTACATGGTCAACCACCACTTCTTCTGTGTCTCCCAGTCTGCGGCGGCCAACTCGCGTCTGCTGAAACGAGGGTCTTGAAGTGGCCTCCTCGCCAATGGCCTGTCTCCCATATCCAGTATCCGCTGACTGACTAACTGGCTCTATCTTGCTCTGCCTCTGCTCTGTTCTATTCTCGGCTGCTCGTGCCACTTGTGGCCGCATCTTGCGAGCCGCTGCACTGCCAGCCTTGCTGCTGGGCGAATGAATGGCCCTGCGGTTGTCTCATGTCCGACCGTGTCGAGCGGCCATTGGATGCCGAGCGATGCCGCGTCGTCGATAGGCTGCCGTTGAAGCCGGCTGGCACGATGAGATGCCTCAGCTTCAAAGAAAAGAAGGAATCGTGTTCTATCTCTGCTGTAGTTGTTAGAGTTGGTGCTACCACCGAATATATTAGTCCCACCTACTTTGCATCTCTGCGGCTGAATGCCCGTCATATATCACTCACTTCTCTCCGCGTCTAGTCTCAGCTACTTTGGCCTCGCAATTCTGTTTGACCATTCATTGTGCCTGTTTGCCTATTGTGTGTGGGCTGATTGTTATAAGCTTCCGATTGTTCTAATTTGTGAGACGATACTGATGATGGCAAGGTGAAGAGACTACTTTTTTTTTTTCACCTTTTCCTTTTCTTTCTTTCTCCCATTTCTCTTCCTCTTTTTCTTCTTTCTACAAATATTCAAGACTATCTCTTTTTTGATTCCCAACTCTCCTCAATTCACTGGGCCTGAACGACGCTGGACGTGATTCACCCTCTTCCCTCGACATCCTCGACAAAGACACTCGGCTACTCGAGCGAACACAAAGATACAAAAAAAAGATTAACTAAAAAAACAACAAATTTGAACACGGCGCTGCAAGACTGTTCACATATACAGTAAGAAAGTGGAAATAAAAGAAGAGAAGACCCGACAGCTGTTCACCACCTGTACACCACTTCTTCTGCGAGTGCTATATATAGACGGGCTGGCCTCTCTACTTTCGCCAGCTGGCAATCTATAATTACACATCTTCATCTCGTCTTCTCTCTCTTTCTCTTTTTCCAAAAACAAAACAATAACAAACTTCATCACGGTCGCATTTTGGTTCTGCTTATTCTCCCGGAGAGATTTAAAAAAGCACTTCACTCCTTGATATCGTCTTCCGACTCAGTCTTTACCTGTTCGACAGTTTAGAACAACACAGCCACTCCCTCGATTTTCAATTCAAGAATTTTCCAGCTTCTCAACACACGAGCTAAGATGTTGAGAATGACTTCCAAACCTCGCGTTGGCCTCAAGGTGGCTCTGGTCCTGGCTCTCGCCGCTGCCGCCAATGCTCACTCCTGGATTGAGCGAGCTTACAAGGTCGCCCCGAATGGCACCATGATTGGAGCTGAAGGCTATGCTCGTGGCTGGATTGCCCGCAATTCCACTGACCCGCCCTTCCAGGACAGCATCCCGCAGCTGCTTCTGCCAGTGACTGGCCAAAGTGCCTACACGGGCAATGAGATCCTGAACAAGTACAAGAAGGAGGAGAACCCTCAGTTCCCTATGCTGGAAGCCGCACCGGGCGACCACATAGCCATCATCCACCTTGAGAACGGCCACACGACGCTGCCGCAGAACCAGCCCCTGAAGCCCCAGAATCGCGGCACCATCTTCCTCTACGGCACCAGCCAGCCCAATGAGAACGAGCGCCTCTTTGACGTGCATCTTGTTTGGAACAGGGACGGCACGGGAGGCGACGGCCGCGGCGTCCTGCTGGGCACGCGAAACTACGATGACGGCCAGTGTTACCAGCCCAACAATGGCGAGCTCAGCCTTCACCGAGCCGCCGAGTTGGCCCCTGAGGGCGCCGACCATAACCAGGAACTTGGCTGTCAGTCCACCATTCAGCTGCCCAGCGACCTCAAGGCTGGCTCCATCTACACAATCTACTGGTACTGGGACTGGCCCGACCTGGATGCCAGCAACATCGATTTCCAGGCTACCAAGAACGGTCTGTACCCCTGGGCCGGCACATTCATGCGCGGCCAGAAAGACCCCAACGGCTTCACTATGGCTGCCATTTCCAAGAATGAGAGCTACGCCAGCACCCTCGATATCAAGATCACAGGTGGCGGCTCGTCTCCAAAGGCCCAGCATGCCAACGTCAATGGTGAGTTTATCAGCAAGCAGAACATCTACTCCATGGCCATCAAGGACCAGATGGTCGGCAACTACCAGGTCGACATTGATGCCAATGGAGGAAGCAAAGGCGGCCACAATTCTGTGGCCCCTGTCACTTCCACTTCAGCTGCTCCTCACGTTGCGCCCACCACGGCGGCTGCCACCAAGTCAGCGTCAGCTATCAGACAAGGCGCCGCCCAGCCACCTGCTGCTCCAACTGACAAGGCTCCCGAGCAGCAGTCAACTGTCTGGAGGACGCTCTATAAAACAGTTTCTGCTGCGTCGTCGTCGCCTACGCCGAGCCCTGTTGTCTTCGTGACAACTTCAATCCACGTCCCTGCTGCTGCAGCCTCACAATCACAATCACCCTCAACCACAACCATCACTTCAACCACAACGATGGCTGTGACTTCAACTCGCACCAGCAATGCTCAGGTCGCTGGTTCGACCGTCATTGTAGCAGTTACCAAGCATGTGCCCGCTCCACGCCCAACCGTGACGCCGCTCAACCGACGCCGTAACTGGGCATTTGGTCAGCATTGAGCGTTGACTAACTCAGCTTAGTGGTAGCTTGTGTTGGATGGGAGGGATGAGAAATGGGGTCATCATCTGGTCTTCCTCCTTTCATTACAATTTTACCATATTCGATCATTTTTCTTTCATATTTTCCTATTTTACATATCTATCGGTGCATTTGGTTGACTGCATTTTCGATAAAGGGAGGCCCTTGGGCCAAGATACCACCTGGGCATGCTCACGGAATTGATTTCATATGGTTTGGCATTTTATGGAAATGGGTATATGGGAGGAAATATGGGTGATTTAAAAATTCCTGTCGTTATAGGCTTTCCTACTCACTTCGTCTTTTTTTTAAAACAAAAATCGTTTGGTGCTCTATGACGCCTGGATATGCTTGATATGACATGACATGACATTTTCTTTTGTTTCTGGGATTTCTCTCACTTTTGAGTGATATTCACTCGCTTTCAGATACTGAGACATGATTCGACGTTTACGTGCGGCTCGAAGGGGAGGAAAAGGCGTTGGGTATGCTTGATGATGCCACTGGAGGGGATCTATCTACTTGCATTGCTTTTTGTGTATTTTCTAGTTTCTCTTTTTTTTTTTTTTTTTTGCGAATTAGATGACTGCTTCAAGATTTATACTATATAACCAACTATATTCTATATATAACGCATGTTTCGTCAACATTGTCCTGTATACAAGTTACGTAGGTAGATAAATGATCCATCATTAGTAAAGAATAGTGTAGAATACAAAGTTTAACAAGCCTATCCACATAAGGGTTCTTTCCAAAGACAGGTATAGATTCTTCCATTTCATCTTCCTTCCGATTTTCGGGGTCATCCGTTCTCGGAAAAAAGGGCCTGTTTTTACTCTCCCTTGTGGCTTACGAGGCTTGCAGGATTTCCAAGGGCTGCAAACGCCACGAAACAGGCACCGTACGACGCCATTCATAAAGGTTAAATATCAGCAGAATGGCTTAGATAGGTGCACCGATGAAATCCATATAAATAAACTTGGGAAAAACTTTTCATTTTTTTTTTGTCTTTATCTCTGAAATGAATGACCCACCGCCAAAGAAAGATGCAATGGCATGATGATGGAAGAATACACCGAAAGATCCGATGGCATTTCGTTTTGACTTTTTGACACGTATATTTTATGGATCATGTTCTATTTATTATATAGAAATGATGTAAAGAGACTTGATTTGATGGCTTATAGCAAAGAAATAACGCAAAGCCATTAACAGTGTTGAAAGGGAACCACAGTCCAACTACAAAGTGTAACTTCTGTGTGCTAAATCACAACAAGTTTATCTGTGGAAAGCCAAAACATTCCATCGTTTACGGAGTACTCTATCGTTTACGAGTACAAAAGTGAAGTCCGTTGGAATTACATGCACTCGGCGCAACTGGTTTGACAACCTACTGATCTCTCTATCAATAAGATATTACGTGATACCGCTAGCTAGCAAAGGCCGAGGCCGCGTAATGAACTGTGCAGTGGCTTAGAAAGAAATGTGAAACGAAACTGCCGGCTATTACTTTTTCCTGGCGATCTTCAAGCCGAGTCAGTCCACGGTATCAATCATACCATTGGCCTCATGATTGAGCATCTGCTTCCCAATCTCATGCTTTCTTCTCTTTTGTTTTTCTTCCCCCCTCTCCATCGACCAAAGCTGAGAAATCAAGTGAGAGAGACGTGCCAACATTTCCGCTGCAACAGCGGCTAAACGGCCCCGTCGCTGGGATTAATCCGCAAATTGTGAAATCCGGAGCCCACCCGGGAGAGGAGGGGGAGCGGATCTTCAAAGCTGGTCACGCTGCACACGGCGTGATGATGAGCCCTATTTGCGTATCCATGCGTGTGATGTGATGATGGGGAGATTTACAAGAAACGAGAAGATACAAGATGCAAAAATAAAATAAAATAAAAGATGTTGCTCCGAGTGCCGTCGGCTTGCTGCAAGTTCCGGAAACGCTAGCGGATTTTGATTCTAGAATAGAACGAAGAAGTAGAGAAAACTAGCAGTAGCTTCTGTAAGTAGAGCGAGGCTTGGCTGGTTGCTGCATTTGGGGCGTGTGAGCAAGATTAGGTAATGCCAATATTCCAGTCGACAACATGGAGCAGAGTCATATTCATGCATCTCAAGCTGAGAATCACGAGATAGTAAGTACTACATTCAAGATACAAGATGGATGAATAGATGACTGGTCATGCGTGTGTCAAAAGAGAGGATTATGAGGTTATTTTGGCGGCAGTTCCATCACCAATCTGGCACACTTCGTGTCATTCATAGTGAGGCGGTGCAGCCAGCATCATCTGTCGGTTTAAGTGGTCCAAGCAGCGATGGAGAAGGAAAGGCGGTGATTCTCAGGCACCGCTACCCGGTCTGGTTGTCCATGATGTCAGCGGAGGGAAAAGAAGACTGTCCAACTGTGCAATGCTCAAGGCCAAACGTCGTGATGGCAATTTATCAACATTACAGGATTCCCCCTTTAACATTGTCTTCTTTTCTTTTTCTTCTCCTTTCACGTTGGCTGGATATAGATGCTGCGTCCCAACAATGTACGATTGTGCATGTATGAGATACTCCACTGATTGGGCCAATTCGACGTCGTTGCTCGTGCCTCAGCCGCACATTTCAAATCAAATCAATAGTGTCCCTGGCTCCTTACATGATCGCGGAAGACGGGAGCGAAGAGATGGCCGAGCATACATCAAGCCCAATGCCGATTTGACGCACGCCAAAAATGGCCAACCTCGCCCTGCTTACTGCTGCTGCTAGTGAGCGGTTTCTGTTCTCGTGCCTCGTTTGCGTCGGACCAACGACACCAGATTGTCCCGACCCCAGCAGATCAGATGGTATTCGCATTCGCATCGGCATCCATATCTCACAACTGGTCCAATTCCAAATTCGCGAGAAATCAAGGCTGAGCCATCATTGGACTTCCTAGTGCATGCTGTCGTCATCCATGCAAAGCGAATCCCTTCTCCAAGAAGGCACTTTGCAGCACTTGCCACCCATTTTGCCTGCTCGAAAGGGTGTGAAGAAAAAACGGCCTCTGGGCATTAGCTCCGCATCAACATCGACGCTAGGAAACAGTGCGCAGCGGGGGATTCGCACACTGTCGATACGCCCCCCTCGCTGGACTGATACTGGAGAGGCTGATGCTTGCGCGAACAAAGTCCCAACGACGGTCCAATCCAATGCACTCACTTCGCGGCTAGCCGCTCGAGGCATCTGACGGCGGGAGGGTCTGGCGGAGTCGTGGCTTGTTCAGGATAAACAGTCGACGATTCAAGGCCGTTTTCGCAGCAGAGAGAGGAATCTGGTGCATGTGGAATCCGGTCGTGCGTCTGTCAAAGAAAGAACAAGAAAGAACATACTCACTGCCTTGGTCTCCAGGTGGCTCCAAGAACGGACAGTATGGGCATACATACATGCATTGTGCCGAGTAAGACATGCAGACATACCGCTATTGAAATTGAAATGCACAACACCGACTGGCCGTGGACCAACACAGCACATACATTCATTGGCTGCACGGGCCATTCGGTATTTCCAATAAACAGATTACTTATATTGCCTGCACAGACATCCGCCAGATGCTCCTCCGGGTATAGCATAATAGGCCACTTTCCATCTATTTCGGAGGGCTCCGTATCTGCCAACTGCCATGTCATCCAACACAGCACCGTCACGCCCCGGAGCAGGGGAGATCCGATGGATATTAGCGGGAAATAATACCCCAACAGCTGCTTGAGGCAGTGAAACACGCAACAGAGTTGCACAGATGCCACAGTACGGCCGGTAGTGGCGGGATACATGTCACTCGGCCCTCAGACGCGAGCACCTTTTGGCAGGGGATTCCAAAGCGGGGGATACCTCCGCCAAGCTCAGAGATCAAGTCGACGATTAACATTTTAACCAGGGCCGCTCTGCTATCTTGATCTGAGCCGCCAGCATCCACCGCCCCTCCTCGACTGTCGCACTACGAGCGACATTTGAAGGGATCTGGAAGGGAAACGACACCAAGGAAACATGATGGACCCTTTTGACCCTCGTTTTGATTTACTGTATGCACATACAGTACACAAAACCCTTGTGCCCTGGCAGCAAAACTCTCTCATCGTCTCGGATCTGGAAATGGCGCTTAGGCAGGAGAGGATGTGAGCCAGCCACAGATCGCCACCCGGGAATAGCACGAAGCCAAAGCCAAAAGCATCTTGGGCCGTTCTCGACTAACAAGGCCAGACGCGGCTTGGGGGGCAGGTATGCAGCTGGTATAGGATATTATCAGCAAGAGAAAAGACAGGGCAGAGCAGAATTGACCTATGAATTGTGAGAACAATGCATGTTTCAAATATTTGGGGACATGTAATACTGCCGAAGAATAAGACACGGCACGCGGTCTAGACGGGCATCAAAATAGATTTCGAGAAACAGGTCCCCAACAAGCAGCACCCAGGCTTCCATCTACATATTGTTTTGGCATATTCTCCTTTAGAGTCATGCTCAGCACCTTCAGCCCGCAGGTTTATCGCTTGGCGTCGATAGCACTCATGCCAAATGCCAATGATGGAACAAACCGTAGGGCAGATTCAGCCAGGGTTCTCCGTACAGTGTCAGCGGTAACTCATTGGGGGAAATCTGCATTTCCACATTACGCATCATCTCCAGATAATAAAGCGAAAAAGAAAGAATGGCCAAGCATTCGCCCACAGCGCCGGATCTCTCTGCAGTGCAGCCCAGCCCACCGTCACCGAAGCCGAAGCCGCCAAACGGTGATCGGTGCCGTGCTCGGCGCACCTTTTTGCAAAGACGGGACCACCGGCGGGCATGGCCATGACATCAAAACAGCTGACGGCTTCAAACGGTCGGCGCCTTCGAGGTCCACATCCCCACGGGTCTAGGCAGTCAGATCAAAAGACCGAGTTTATTCCTCTTTCAACGCCGAATGAGTCGCATGCGCAGATACGACAGATACGGATTTTTTTTTCTATTTTGTTCTCTTTCTGTTGATTAATTTCTCACCTCGGGCCGGCTTATCGTACTTGTGCGTGTGGCAGGCGGCTCGAGTAGAGTTCCAGGAACGTGCTGCGTAAGCAACTCTAATGTCAATAGTAGTTTGTCCTATCCGTACATCTGAGATACATACCAGCAAATAAACGGGGGACCTGACAACCAAGGAAAGCAAAAGAAAAATACCCCGAGTCGAGCCTAGCTGGCGGTGGATTCTGCTGCTATTTGCGGCCCTTTTGTGAGACAATTGAAATTCATTGGGTTGCCTTGGTTTCAGCTAACAGCTCACCAACAAGTCATCTTGTCCTTTTTTTTGGTGCCCTTTTTTTGCTTTTTTTCGCCCCTGCCGACGGCTGAGGCGCTACGGCTGCGGAAGCCGAAGGGCAGCGGCATCACACTTTTAGGCGTTGCTTGACTCAATAAGCGAGAGGAGAGGCGAAATTAAATGAAGTTTAATGCTTCAGCTGCATCTCAGCTTGGCTGAATCAAGTTGCGCTGCGCTGCCTGTTGAGATGCGCTGGTAGATGCAATGTAGTATTGGGCAGGATACCAACCTACATGTGGCCGTGTATGAATGCACATGGACCTTAATTGTCCGACCGAACCGTCCCGCCTGCGCAATACGAAGTACCTACATGCATGAGGACATACTGTAGGATTGCTGCTAGCAATTGTCTTGCATGCGGCGTGCGTATTTCATTCGTATTATTGTAGCTCTGCGCAGCCTCATCCTGCTGCCAATTGGCACCTGCAAAGCACATCTCTTCTATTCGAGATCCAGCACAGCACATCACAGCGCAGCACAGCACCCAAAACTCACACCCCCGGCACAACTGCAACGCCGACGGCGCATGTACCGACCTACTGCCAAACGGGCTCGAATACGCTTCGCGCTACAGCGGCAATACGGCCCTGGAGACCAGCGCGTCGCAGCCACCAAAGGCCAGGCTCCACCCCCAGCGCCCTCTGAGCTCTGAGCGCTTCCAGCGGGCCTCGTTAGTGCAAGCCCCCGTTCACAGCCATTGAGCACAGCGCAGCGACCGGCCCAGCGCACAGTGCCCATTGCGTTGAGCGAGTGGCGCACCCCCCTCCTCCCACCAACGACCAACCCGCTGTAATGGTGAGCAGTAAAAAGAGGGGAGGCCACTGGCGCCCCTGCTGTGGTGGTAGCGCTAGTTGCTTGTAGCAGCTACTGTAGTTAGTGCTAAGGCAGCTAAGCTGGCAGTGGTCGCTAGCAGCGGATTCAAGCCGCTCTCTCTCCTGCCCCGTCGCCCAACTCGGTACCCCGTACCTCGCGACCGCACCGTCTCAGACGCTGCTTGCAGGTACTCACGACCGCCGAGGCCAAGGCCCGGGTTCCTGATGGTGAATGGAATGGGTCCCGTCTCTCGCTCTCACTCACTTTCGAATCGCTGTCCAGAATCGCCCGCCCTCTTTTTCTTAAAGTCGCTCCACCTGCTGCTGCACTCCGCAGTTACGAATCCATTTGATGCTCCCGGGTCTCTCTTTTTCCCATTTAATACTGCCACTACTTCATCTTTCCTGCTTCCTCCTCCCTCCCGCGCGTGTGTCGTAAGCCCGCGCAATCAACCCTTCAAAGGACGCCCGTTCCCTTCAGCGGCTGTAGCTGTCGATTTGCAGGGAGGATCGAGTGCTTCGTTTTTCTTCTCGCCTCGCCGTACATAAACCCTTCCTCTTGGAGGCGACAACAAGGAGAAATATAAAGAAACCAGAATAGAAACAAGCAATCGGGTCAAGGAACAAACGACCCCAACAAAAGAAAAAAAAAAAAAGAGCGCTCCAACTTCAGCCTTGCATGGTGCACCCCCTCAGCGCTCCGACGACTCCGAGCCTTTGCAACGCTCTGGAAATAGAGAGCCCGACCACCGTCGCACGATCCATGCTGTCTGTGTCTCGGCACGTGTAAAAACAAACCAAGGCCTCGAGTCCATCGCTGCCGCCTGCCATCGCTGTTCGTTCTGCAGCAATCAAACGTTCTGCAGCAATTAACCAACCGCCATGGCTGTCATCGACCAGGTTCTCGGAGAGGTTGCCCATATTGTCGTGAGAGCTGCAACGACTACAACACAATCTGCGACGACGACATCATCAGACGTTACCAGTCCGCAGACGGCCATTCCCTCCAACACGAATGGTTCCAACAACAACAACAAAAGTAGCGGCTCTAGTTCGCCACTACTATTTTTTGTGGCTTTGGGCTTTGGCGTGGTCTTTACAAATCTCTGGTAAGCACTCAAAATTTTCGCCGTCTTAGCATATCTACATCCATTCCCATCCACACACATGCATATCTCTCTCTCAATTGATTGTGTTCCCCCAATCATCATGTCTTCGTCTAACCGAATCGACAGGATCATTGTTGGCGTCAAGTACTGCTTTAGGTACAACGCCCGCAATCGAGCCCGGAACATGACCAACGAAGATGGTGAACCCATCACTCTAGAAAACATGCCTCGACCTCACCGAAGAAGGCGTGAGAAGAAGCTCATGACCATGGACGAGGTCAACGACAAGTTCCCCATGATGAAGTACAAGACATGGGTTTCGGAGCGCGCTCGAGATGGATTGCCTACTTCCGGAGGTGTTGGCACGCCTAGTCGGCCGAACAGTATTCATCAGGTAGACTTGGCTATCCCAGAGGTTGCCAAGAAAGAGCGCACGTCAACCGAGGTCCGAGCAATCGACGATGTCGCATCACCGGTTGCATCACCGGCCACCGAAACTGAGCCAGTCATTGTTGAAAATGTTACCAAGGAAGACGACAAGAAGAAAGACAACAAGGACACTACTGCCACTGTCGGCGAAACCTCTGAGGAGGACGGACCCGTAATGCCGCATGACACTTTGAAACGAACATCCAGCGAAGACGAAGATGATGAAGACGACGAAGAAGACGACGAGCACATCAATGCCGCCCTGCCACCGGAACTCCTCAACACATCCGGCGATACCTGCGCCATCTGTATCGATACCCTTGAGGATGACGACGATGTCCGCGGATTGACATGCGGCCACACCTTCCATGCCGTCTGCGTCGATCCCTGGCTGACTAGCCGTCGCGCATGCTGCCCGCTGTGCAAGGCCGATTACTACATCCCGAAGCCCAGACCTAACCCAGAGAACGACCCTAATGCCGCCAACCATGCCAACCTGGATCAACACCAGAATTCTCGCATGAACTTGCCTGCGAGCCTGACAGCGGCCTTTTTCCGATCGGGCGGCCGCTCTCGTAACAGCCGCAACCGCAACAGCAACCGCAGCAGTCACCGCAACAGCAACACTGGCCGTGGCAATAACAACAACTCGAGCACTCGGCCTTCCGTATTCCAGTTCCCAGTTCGGAGAAGGGCTCAGACTGCGGCGATAGAAACCAGAATAGCCCACCAACAAAGCCAGACTACTGCGGCCGCTCAGCCAGCTGCTCAGGGCACCCTGCTTGCCTCTGTTCGACACGCTTTCCGCTTCGGACGGTCGACCGAGGCGCCCTCAACAACAAATGCGGCACCAGCAGTGACCCCGTCGCAGCTAGAGGCAGGCACACAGCCGCCCGCCACCTCTACGTAAGGAGGCTTCTTGCGTGTTTGTATCTGGCGTTTGGGTTTTGATTTGGGTTTCCTCTTCACCTGATTTATCCGCTCTCAGTCTGGTTACTTTATTTTTGAGCCTGTTTCTATCAAGGCAGCGATGGCATTCTCTCTCTTCCAACATGTGTTGAACACACCCGTCATGAAAGACTTATATAGTCATATACACCACCGTCTCGGAATTTATCTCGCATTATGAAAGCATCTCTGGAGGTTTTCACCCCTCCCCCTTTCTCTTTACGTTGTTATCCATTCAAACGACAAAGCACACATTTCACCGTTCAAGTGGAGCTGTCGAGTACATATGAACTCTTTGGAGTGGAGAAACAACAAAGGTAAGGTATCTTTTTGTCTTTTTTCTTTTTTTAAAATATGGTAGCCTCTTTTTGGGAAATATGGAGAATCAGGGCGATGATGGCTTTTTTTCTTCTGTTTATGTATGAAAGGTGATGGGTTTCTTTTTATGTACGAATGGGTCTTTTACTTTTTTTTTTTGTTAGCCTGCATTGGGTCAGGAAAATTATCGCTTTTACACTTTGGGAGCTCCCAGCGTTGGGGTGAAGACGGACGATGGTATGGGAAATATCAGCGGCGGAGTTGGGTGGCTTTTGTCTTTTGGTAGCTCGAAGTTATCAATATACAGGAACAGTGAAGAAGATGTATCTGTCTGAACCCGAAACTTGTAACTTGATTTTGTGATTATAAAATGTGCAAGTGTATGTTGTAAACTAATGGATTTAAACGCTATCTACAGACTATATGCTTATGAGATGAGTATTTCACCTTCCATAATACAGTTTACTATATTTGCAAAACTCGTTTTGTCAATGATCCGAAACTCATAACTTGATTGTGAATGTATGATGTAACCGCAAAGATTTCAACGCCGTGTATAGACTTCTTTGTCTTCAAGTATTATACTCTCCATCTCACAGGCTGCCATATATATGCAAAACTCGTCCTATCAAAACATGTGTTTCCAAAAACCCGCTATTATAAAAACGATCCCTTTTGAAACCTCCCCCCAAAATTAGCACTCTTGTTAATCAGTTCCTTTCTCTGCGTCGCCGTGATCCGCCCCCCAACCGCCATGTCCTTCTCCCTATCAAACGCCCTCTTGCTCGGATCATCCTCTTCATCTTCCGGTCTCGACGGTCCAGCTTTCTTCTTCTTCCCGCCCTGATGCTCCTCAAGGAGCGTCTTCCCGCGCTGAGCATGGATATCCGCCGCGAGGGCCTCATCGCGGAGCTGCTTCTTCCGCTCCAGTTCCGAAGCGCCTACTTCGCCAGAAGAAGACGCCGATGTGCGCCCGAGCACAGAGTCTTGCAGGCGCTTGAGCTTTTCCTCGGGCGTCTCGGTCCATATTGAGGGAGCGCCCGGGGCTGAAGATGGTTTGGCTGAGGGTTTAGAGGCGAATTTGCGGGGGCGGATTTTCGTGGTGTCGCGCTCGGAAAAGGTTGATGAGGAGGGCGGAGGGGCGAGCATCCATTCGTCTCGCTTGGGGGCGTCGTCGAGGTCGGAGGGAGGAAGGGATGGGCCGATTTGGCGGCGAGGAGCTGAGGCGGAGGGGAGAGAGGGACCGAAGTCGTCGTCGTCGTCGTCGTCTGAAGATTCAGAGTCGGAGTTTGCGTTGGGGGGGTTTGCGGCGGCGGCGGCGGCGGCTGGAGGAGGCTGTGGCATAGGATCTGAATCAGAGTCGGAGAGATTGATCTCGTCCTCGTTGTTTGCGGCTGCGGCGAGGTGCGGTGGAAGAGATGGTCCTACACTCCGAGAAGCAGGTTCTGCAGGCATGGTAGATGGCCTGGGAGGCCCATAGTCGTCTTCTGAATCTGAGCTGGAGCCATTGATGTCGATCTCGTCTTGGTTCCGTGAAGGTTGCGCATTGTCATCGTCGCGACGGGGATGCTTGTTTGACGAGGATGCGGATTCGTCGTCATCGTCGTGTTTTCTCTTTGTGAGATGAGGCGGGAGTTGGGGGCCGATGGACGACATTGTATTTGTATTCGGGTTTACCCTCGCCTCCTAAGAATTGTTTATTGTGGTTGTGAGAAAACTTTTGGACGGGTTTGAGAGGTGTAGGTGAAGGAGTTTGGGAAAGCTTGTAGATCTAACTAAGCTAAAAGACGATGTCATATTGGTGGAGGACGGGATTTGCGCGGCGCGTATGATTGGCTGTGGTGGGGTGTAGCCTACACATATAAGACTTGCAGGCAAATACTATGAACAGCCCAAATAACTTTATAATAGATTATTGTAATAATTTATATATATTATTTGAATCACGCAGCTCTATTATTACACACACTGTATATTATTCATTCCACTGTCCTTGCTCTACTTACTCTACTTACTCTACTTGCTCTACTTGCTCCACTTGCTCTACTGGTAAGAATCATTTCGAAGAGCCTTGGTGTTTGTATTTCTATTTGTGTGTGAATTTTTATTTTGCGATCCTTGTTGTTTTGTCCCCCTTGGCACGGCACCTCGATGAGTATCAGTATATCATTTCGAACTAACAAGCGTATAATCAAAGCGCTGTTTAATGCTATGAATCTGCATCATTCGCTGCCCTCTATTTGCCCAGCTTCACTCTCCTTCTCAGGATCTGTATCTTCTTCAGCTCCGCTCTCTTTCTCAACCTCTCTTTCGGCCCTCCTTGTCTTGACCCATGAGCCCAATTGGTTCCATACGGCCTGCTTTTCAGCTGGGGACATTGATGCTGCAAGACCACTTGTACTCGTTGCAACGAATACCTTTGCCCCTGCCCACTCACCCTTGATGACGCCCATATTCTCAGACTCGTCTTGCCATCCATACTTGAAAGCCTTGCCTACGGGAGACCCGTGGCGTACACGCCAGATGCTCTCCCAGATGCTCTTACCAACGACACACATGCTCTCTGGTCGCCACTTGCGAGCCTTGTCTTCCAAGATGGCGACGCCATCATCCATCTCCTGTTTACTTAGCTCAGCGCCGTTCCGACTGGGCCGTGAGACGATATTGGTTAGCCCAAGGCTATACCGCTCCGGCATCTGCCTGTCCTCATCGGCACGGCACGGCACGGGCGTCACGCCGCTGGAGAAGAGGAGTTTCCAAAATAGATTGGATGGGTGTGCATAAGCATGACCTTTCCGAGCAGTCTCGATGCCGGGGTTCAGCCCGATAAAGAATACCAGGAGATTGGGCGCAACGGCATCAGGCAGCTCTGGTAAGTGGGCATAAGTTGAAGGTGGAGCATAGCCGGCCTGGGGACGATTCCGCTTCTTCTTCTGCGGAGATGAAGATGATGAATCCGGAGTTTCAGTCTGACGCCTCCTCTTGGATGATGGAGGATTCGTCACGCTGGCCACTGAGGATGATGATGGTGATTCAGACGCAGCAGCAAACCGAGGACTCCTCCGTACAGACTGCCTTGGGACGCTGTACATGAAGTCTTTCAATTGTAAGCGTCCCTCGAAGGTTGCCGACTTTGGAGCATCTACACTCTCGCCCGCATTTGGAATCACAGCTTCTGGCTCCATGCTGGAATCACTCATCATATCACTCGGCGGGTGTAGCACGTGAAAGGGCGTGAAGACGTGTATAAGTTGAGGCCTGCTCTGTGCCTAATTTGATGCTGACGATGCTTATTTGGACGGGTTTTTTGTTGTTATTTGGTTTGGTGTGGCAGGCTAAGACTTGCTTAGATTCATGTTTCAAAGATTGTCAGGAAAGTCTGCCTGGTAAATTCCTTTTTCTCTTGAGTGACCTGTAAGATCATGAACGGTACTAATACCTATGATAAAAGGAGTACGCCATCTATATTTGTGCCACACTTACTAATCAGCCGTCATATGTGGCTGCTTAAGTGGCTGGCAAACTTGAATCCTTTGACAGGGGACGGCATTGGACACCATCATCAATGCTGCTGGTACAGGCAGTAGTAGCAGCAGTAGTTCGGGCACTAGTTGTAAAATCTGCGGCTGAGCCAAGCCTGCTGGGGGGAAAACAGCAATCAATTGGCGAGCGATTCATTTGAAGCAGCTTCTGCCTTCTCTCCTCTGGGCACCATCTCGGACTGGGGCTTTCGTGGAGCGGCTGATTTTGAGGCTGCCGGCACTAGAGACCAACAAGTATATTAGCGTCGACACAGCCACAGACCAGCTGTTCGATTACTTGGCCCGCGCTCGGGGCGGGAGATCGTGCATCATCTGGGCCGCAAGGCAATTTGGGATCCAGCAGTATCGACATGGTGCGATGTGATAGACCAGTTGGTCGTCTGATGCTGCAAACGTGGTTGTCTCGGTAGCATGTAATCTTGGAGAAGCACATATAATCCAATGTCAAGCAACGAAAAGAAAACAGCGGCACCAATCACGTGCTAGGCGCTCACCACTTCCGGCCAAGAAAAGACCGGTAAGCATTTTCGTTACGCATTGCATGGACCAACCTCCCACGATAAGCAAAGCCAAGCCAGTAGATTTTGTCCTTTTTTCTTGTGTCTCAGGAGGTTGTACCAACTGTTACTATCTGATCATCGAGATGGCAGTGGTAATCCAGAAGTCAAGCAGCATGCAGGGGTCGACTGACCTGTCAGTCACTAACTACCACTACTCAGCTTGTGCCGGTCAATGAGGATGAAGCGAACTTGCGGTGAACTCCCGAAGCCAGTGGCTGCATCTGCTAGTTCTCAGATATATTTGAAGTACAGGTACAGAGTAGCGGCCACTACTGAAATGGCAATAGTATTACAACATCTCGGTCACCGCAGTTGGATCAGGGGGAGGCTCTTTTAGTCCTCCGCCAAATGGTGCAGAAGCCATACAAACGTGGACACGATTCGACACTAACACGGCATGGCTGCAGCCCGCCCCTTGCAGAAATCTTGTTTTTGTAGTCTGCCTGATTACCATTTTGCTGAATGAAGCAAAGTTATGAGTAGGTATTACTGCGACTTCGTACGTGCGTGATGCTAGCACTACAAGTATGGGATATTAGGTATGTGTGGAGCACTCCATACGGAGTGCGTCGTGAGAAGAAGCAGTCCCTGCACGAACCCTTGGCTCTCACCGTCAAGCCAGCATACAGGAGGGTGTTGACCAAGAGATCAAGACTGTGCTGAGTCGGCTTGGTTGCCGTAGGGATGCTGGCATCATCTGGGAAAATACTATATCCATACATATACTCCTATGCTTCTAGAAGCAATACCGAGTACAGGGGTTTCTCAAAGCCCCGAACACGAATCACAGCTACGAATCAACAATTCATATAGATATATATAGAGAGAGAAAGCAATAGCGAAGAGACGTCACGCTGCCAGCAATTACCTGTAGGGATGCACACACATGCACGTCGCACCCATCATCGTCATCCCACCCCGATCAACAGAGCAAAAGATAGGGGCCAACGACACAAAACCGTGTGCGGCTCGAATCGGGAGGCCCGCTGCCCTGGCGCTCGTATCCAGCCCATGTTGACGTTTTCTCAGGAGGGTCCATACGGGGAGATCGGCTCCGTGGCGTGGGTAGCCGGACTTGCATTCGGATGCGCATGTGCTGCAGCTACTCATGCAGACCACGCTGCATCTATCGAGAGGCCCTCTGTTGTTGTTTATCGTTTCTAAAATGGGCGAGCAACAGGAGGAATAGGGAAATGCACCGCGTTAGCTGACAACAATGATCCATCAGCAATGCGCATCACATGTCGAGATATCTTCAGCCAGGGCTTTTTTTTTTCTTCTCCCTGACTAAGACGACTGGAAACAGCACCATTTTCGGTAGCTGAGCGCTCACTGCGACGTTTAGGTGCGAAATCCACTGGCAGCGCTAGGGGTTTTTAGCTGGCCAGTGAAGCCCACAGCGTCTGCAGAAGGCGCCTGCAGCGTTCCTGCGAGGCGGAGGGCTGACAAGCCAATTGCCGCACCGCCTCCCTAAGAAGCTCAAAATAGCAGCAGCATATTTCCGCTGGCCTCATCTCAGCCTGTCCCGACTTTAGTTCGTTGCCGCTAGTCATTTTCAGAGACTGATTGTTTTTGTGCGCCTTCATCTCCGAATATCTATCAATAGCCAGCAGTGAAGTACCAATTCTTGCTTCTATAGCAGCAATGAGTTCACTTGTGGTGCTACGGTGATACTAAGACAGAAGCCTGCCTGGCATCAATGCAGTATTCACAGGGGGGGGGGGTAGCGGTCTTCTCCATGTACGAACATCCGCTAAAGTTTGGTGGGCTGGTTGAGCCTGTTAAGCTCCTCGCACTAATGCGGCCCCCCTAAAAAGCTAGAAGTGCATTTTTTGGTTTTTGGAGGGGTGGCCAAGTGGCTAGAGGCAACACGACGTCAGCCAGGAGAGAGGCGCGTCTCAGGTACGGACTTGGTAGGCAGTACGAGGGGGATACTTCCGAACAACTTGGCCTGCAGCGCCGTGCGGCGTGGCAACGCAGGTACTCCCGGGGTGGAGCGCAGGTCCGCTTCCACCAGCCTCTAGCAGAAGGCTTTCTCCTATCTCTCCTGGCCAAAGCCGGCCTCCTTCGCATACTTTACTGGAGCTTTCCCTGGTTTTTGCTTTCCTCGACATCATCACTCCTTCTCTTCTCTCCATTCCTCCCTCCTCCGCCACTGCCACCATCCATTGGGATCTACACTCGCTTGTATCCTTATACTACTAGTAATACCATATTCTACCATCTATCAACATCTTAATACTTGTATTCTTTTACTTCTGTTTCCTCTCCCACCTACACAATGGAAGCCGTTAAGAACATTCTGCACAATGGCACCAATGGCCACACCAATGGCCACACCAACGGCCACACCAATGGCTACACTGAGCCTTCATCTGAGGCCCTTTCTCAGCTCAAGGAGAAGTACACCAAGGCTGGCCAGGACCATGTTTTCACTTTCTACGACTCCCTGAGCGCTGCCGAGAAAGCTGCCTTCTTCGAGCAGCTCTCTGGCTTTGACCCGGCCTACATCAACGAGATCACCGACCGAGCCCTGAACCCGCCCAAGGTCGAGGAGACCGCTACCAAGCTTGCGCCCCTCCCTGAGTCCGCCTGTGCCAGTATCCTTGACTCGAGCCCGGTCGATATTAACAAGTGGTATGAGTCCGGTCTTGACCTTATTGGCAGCAACCAGGTTGCTGTCGTGCTCATGGCCGGTGGCCAGGGAACCAGACTTGGAAGCTCCGCTCCCAAGGGCTGCTTCGATATTGAGCTGCCTTCACACAAGCCCCTCTTCAAGATCCAGGCTGAGCGCATCCGCAAGGTCGAGCAGCTGGCTGCCAAGAAGGCTGGTGTGGGCAGCGTCGTCGTCCCCTGGTACGTCATGACCAGTGGACCTACTCGCAAGCCCACCGAGGAGTTCTTCACCAAGAACGATTTCTTTGGTCTCAAGAAGGAGAATGTCAAGATCTTTGAGCAGGGTGTTCTGCCTTGCATCTCCAACGAGGGCAAGATCATTCTGGAGAGCAAGGGCAAGGTTGCCGTCGCCCCTGATGGCAACGGTGGCATCTACCAGGCTCTCATCGTTTCTGGCGTTCTGGATGACATGCGCAAGCGCGGTATCCAGCACATCCACGCTTACTGCGTTGACAACTGCCTTGTCAAGGTCGCCGACCCCGTCTTCATTGGTTTCTCCGCATCCCTGAACGTCGACATTGCCACCAAGGTCGTCCGAAAGCGTGATGCTACCGAGTCTGTCGGCCTGATCCTCACCAAGAACGGCAAGCCTGACGTTGTTGAGTACTCCGAGATTGACACGGAGACTGCTGAGGCTCGCGATCCCAGCAACCCCGAGCTCCTCAAGTACCGCGCTGCCAACATTGTCAACCACTACTACTCCTTCAGCTTCCTGGAGAGCATCCCTCTGTGGGCTCACAAGCTGCCCCACCACGTCGCCCGCAAGAAGATCCCTGCCACTGACCTTGAGTCTGGTGAGCTGATCAAGCCTGCCAAGCCCAACGGTATCAAGCTTGAGCAGTTTGTCTTTGACTGCTTCCCTCTTCTGGCTCTTGACAAGTTTGCCTGCATGGAGGTCAACCGTGCCGATGAGTTTTCTCCTCTCAAGAACGCTAGCGGTACCGGTCAGGACGACCCCGAGACCAGCAAGGCTGATATCATGGACCAGGGCCTTCGATGGGTCCAAGCCGCCGGTGCCACGGTCATCTCTGAGGGAGGTGTCGAGGTTTCTCCCCTCATCAGCTACGTAAGTTCTCGCTTTGTTAATTACCTATATGCATTTCAACCTTGTACTAACATGAGTTATAGGGTGGTGAGGGACTGGAGCACCTCAAGGGCAAGACCATCACAGCCCCCGCTGTGTTGGAGCTGGAGTAAAAGTAAAAAGAAAGAAAAAGATATTGTGTGAATTTTCGTTTTAATTTTTGATATCAGCATTGGTTAGCACTAGAGTAATTATTTGTAGCATGGGCATGGATGAATTTTTGGAAGCCGAGGGCCTTTGTGGCGGACAGGCCATATCTATTCTGTCGAGCGATCTGCAGACGATCATAAAAGGAATTAGACAAAGGGCCAAGAGCTGGAATACATAGAGTATGCAGTTTGTACTCTGTAGGAGGGGTACCATATTATATAGGTATATGACTCCTTCCGCTGTATGATGAGTGTTTGGAATGCTGTCTCAAGAAATGTATTGCCAATTTTTTTTGCATATTGCAAGCTCTAGCACATAAGATGAATGTCACATGAATCTATTTTAACATTGTGGTCTCCTGGG
The DNA here is from genome assembly GCA_000331835.2 of Trichoderma hamatum GD12. Taxonomy (NCBI): domain Eukaryota; kingdom Fungi; phylum Ascomycota; class Sordariomycetes; order Hypocreales; family Hypocreaceae; genus Trichoderma; species Trichoderma hamatum. Next base: position 34,163 of record KQ479191.1, on the reverse strand, counting down.
ACTGGTTTTTGTGCTCCAAATCAATATTTGTATGTGTGATATATATATACGCCTTCTATTCTATATGCTAAATCCATATCTGCTTTTACTCCAGCTCGGTCAGGTAGTTCTCAGCCTCCAAAGCGGCCATGCATCCAGTACCGGCACTGGTAATAGCCTGGCGGTATCTCTTGTCCTGGACGTCACCAGCAGCAAACACACCGGGGATGCTCGTCTCCGTGGTGCCGGGCTTGGTGAGGATGTAGCCCTCGGCATCGAGGTTGACCTGGCCCTTGACCAGGTTGGTGGCGGGGTCGTGGCCCACAGCGTAGAAGAGGCCGCTGGCCTCGACGGTCTCCTCCTCGCCGGTGACGACGTTCTTGACCACGAGGTGGCTCATCAGTCCCTTGTCGTCGCCCTTGACCTCGGTGGCGACGGAGTTGAAGCGCACGGTGACCTTGGGGTGCTTCAGCAGTCGGGTGGCCATGGCCTTGCTGGCGCGCAGCTGGTCACGGCGGACCAGCACGGTGACGTGTGAGCCGTACTTTGTCAGGAAAGTAGCCTCCTCGGCAGCAGAGTCACCACCGCCAATAACAAACAGGGGCTTGTTGCGGAAGATTGGCACGGCGCCGTCGCACACGGCGCAGGCGGAGATGCCGTTCTGCCAGTACTTGTCCTCGCCGGGGAGGTTCAGTCGGCGGGCAGAGGCGCCCGTGGCGATGATGACGGAGTCGGCCGTGTGGGTCTCGTCCGGGTTGAACTCTGTGCTAAAGGTGAAGGGGCGCTTGGAGAGGTCCAGCTTGGTGACGGTGTCGGTGACGATTTCGGTGCCGAAGCGCTCGGACTGGGCGCGCATGTTGTCCATGAGCTCCTGGCCCATGATGCCCTTGGGGAAGCCGGGGAAGTTTTCGACTTCGGTGGTGGTGGTGAGCTGGCCGCCGGCGGCGGTGCCGTTGGCCATGAAGCCCTCGTATAGGACGGCTGTGCAAGAAACGGATGTTAGTATATGATTGCTTCTTTTCTTTTCTTTCTTTTCTTTCTTTCAGAATGTTGTAGACTTACGCTTCAGCTCTGCTCTGGCGAGGTAGATGGCAGCGGTATGGGCCGCGGGGCCGGAGCCAATGACTACATGTGTGAGAGTGCGAGTTAGCCCAATTCCTGGTTATATTCCGCAATACAGATGGAGAACAAAAGAGAGCTCCAATCGGGTAGAAAAGTAAAGAAAAACACATACCGACGACTTTGCTGTGCATCTTTCTGGTTCCTTGTTCAACAACGGGTGTCTTCGAGGGGTTCTTGGTAACAAGCGTAGCGGCAGCGGCAATCGATAGCCCGGCACTCGAACGCAGCGTTCGTCTAAAAGTTGAGGCGAACAGGTTGGGCGATTATTTGTATATAATCTACAAGAAGAAGAAGAAGAGACGAGAAAAAAAAAAGGAGTGACGTCGGATGGGGATATTTATAATTGTCCCTCGCGCAAATAGTCGTAACTCGTAATGGTGGTTGATAACGGAACAAATAGTACACGGACGAGTTCGGCCAGTTGTTTCTGCAATGCGGATGGCGGGGCTGAGCCTATCGATTGGAAATTGCTAAAAAAAAACTTTGAAGTCAAAAGGGACCCCCCCTGGCCTAAGGTGCCACCGTGCACACTGTAGCCACGGCCAAATTTTTTTTTTTCTTCTTTTCTTTGCTAAACCCGGCCTCGGTTCGGATTTCTAAGCTCTTCGCGGCAACTCTTCGGCAACTCAGTGTGGAATATGCTGGTATGCGTAGGAGGCAAATGACTAAGCCTGGTTAGCTGGGCTGTTTCCCCTACTATTTGTCAAGCCACACTTGGTTGGAATCTCTTTGAGATCACTGAGTGAGAGTAACTGATAATAGAGTGCTGAGTCTAAGTTTCAAGGAGTTCTAAAAAGGGCGTCGAGGGCGTCAAGGGTCAAGAGGACAGAAGATAGTCCGGTGACGTGATTTAGGCGCATGTATGGCATCTATTTGCGATACTATGATAATCTACTCGGTATATCCAAATCAAACCCCCCTTTTTCAGTTCCAGTGTGCTGAGCCCCTCCCATCAAATCCGCTCGAGATTAGAGATAGTAGCAGCTTATGAAATGCTGGTTCTAGATTCGTGGATTTCCAAGGAAAAAAAAAAAAAGGAAATACGATATCAAGGGAATAGAAGATAGTCTGATGACGTTTTCAATGCGGATACTGGCATCTATTTGCGATGCTGCATAGTAGTACTATATCCAAATCAAACTCCTCCCCCTTTCCAGCGGTTCTCAGTGTATTAAGGGCCCCTCATCGATGTCCATCTTCAACTCCATCGCGTATCCCAAATTTAAGTCCAAGGCCACTTATATCTCTCTTGAAGAACTTTCCAAAGTTCCTCAAATTCTCATTGATCGTGGCCTTGTCCGAGCCGCTCTGGCTAGTATTGCTAATGTCCCTCGCCGCGCTAAGCAGCTTCTCGCCCAGTGACCCTGCATCGAATCTCGCTGAGCTGGCTCCCAGAGAAGCCGAGGCCGTGTTGATTGCACCCAAGCCGCCGGCACTACTGAGACTGGATGTCAACATCAGGGGTGTTATGAGTGGAGAGTTCTGAGCGAGCTTATCGTTGGAACTGCCGTCACGGTGGATTCCAAATAGCTCAATCAGGTGAATCTGATCCATCTTGCGCACGCCCTTGAGCTCCAGGATCTTCTTGAAGTTTGTGTCTGAGCGATCCGCAATATGTATAAGATATGCCTGTACAAGGCCCTCTGGTGGCGACTGGCGAACTTGTAGCGTCTTGAGTAGAGGGTCCATCCGGTTCATGCTCTGCTCAACTCTCCTTACAAAGGTGGCAGAGGGTGTTTGCTGAGCTGGTGATGGATTGTGATATGACATCAAGTTTCCAAAGGATTTTGTAAGTGCGTATTTGTCAACAAGCATCTATCAAAATTTCCATTAGCTTTTCATTGCCCACGTATTCCTCTAGCCATGTTGACATGTCTTACCTGCTGAGCTCCGACCTCAGATATTGGTCGACATTGGACAATATTGTTGATAAAGGCTGTTACTAGATGGTCTACGAGGTTGTCGCAGAATGCCCTCGCGTATTGCTGCTTCGTAACAATACCGAGAATTTCTTCCGTTTTACTGTTGACATGGGTGACAAGCTCACCCACCCAGGAGCTCTGGTCTCCCGCGCTGTCCATCGTGCTCCAGTTGGTATTCCTCATCTCTCGCCAGACACCCTCGCAGTCTAGCTCAACAATGTGCACCAACGCCAGCACAGCAGCGCTTGCCACGCCAAGGAAAGCATCGGATTGAGATGACAAATCTACCTTGGATACCAGCTCCGGATCAATGCGCTTCTTGATATTCTCTTCCAGTTGATTTGTGTTGATATGCCAAAAGTCTGCTGTATTCAAAACCAAAACCGCATCTTGCATGGAGGGGCTCTTCTGTCCGCTCGACTGTAGTTTCCGCAGCAACACCTGCTGAGCATACTCGTCCAAGTATTTGGCAAATGTTTTTGAAAGATCCAGCAGGCGATCGCTTGTAGACAGCTTCGCGCACTGAGACAAGGTCAACTTGTAGAAATGGAATAGCTCTAGAGCCGAGGCAATAACCGTCTGAGGCGTGAATTCTTCTTCTGGAGGAATGAGGGGCTGCGTGCGGTACTTTGGTATCATGGCGGCGAGCTGTTTGTCCTGAGACTCCACCCAGAGACTCAGATATGGCTCAAAGGCCACTGATATGAGGCCGTTAAAGTTGTGTGACTTCTCCTCTGTAGAGCTTAGAGTGTCGATGCTGGCTCTTGGGTCGTTTGAAAAGTGCTTCTCCAAGCTTTGTTCGAAGTTCAAAGTCTCTTGTAGGCAGCTGAGAAGCAGGTTGACGTCGATCTTGTTGCCATCTGGACGCCGCATACTACGCTCCAGGATGCCCTTGAAGTCATCGCGTGTGCCGTCGCAGAAGGCGGTAGCAAGTGTCTCATGGACGCGCCAGTGCGTAGGAAATAAGGCGGCATGGTCGTCCTCGTGCGTCTTCATCATACGCTTGAACCACGCATATCTCCGTCCAATATTGTCCAGATTTCCCGCCTCGTCGTTACCCCGAAATACCTGGCGATACTCTCGCAGCTCAGTGTTAATATACCAGCTGACAAGTCTGGACTTGGCCGACTCTCCCAAGGCATCCATTACCAGGCATGCTTCCACCAGGGTGTTCTTCTTGGCGTTGACCTCTCCCTTTGTAAACGCCATCTCGAAATCCTCGCAGACCTGCTCCAGCAACTCTCTCTGCAGCTCAGACACCTCGCGGCTAAGCGTCGCGATTTGCTCTATGCTCCTGTAGCTGTTGAAGTGTTTCATCAGCTGTAGCACAGCCTGCAACAGACCCGCACACTCCCGATATTGTCTCGTCTTCGCAAGGCCCCTCAGCTGCTCATACGCCGTTGTCAGCATCTGCAGGCGCTTCAGCGCCGTCATGCTCAGCGTCAGGTTCTTCTTGGTGCCATCCAGCCGCTTGATATCTGCCGTCATCGATGTGATATTCTGTTCCGTCTCTATCGCGCGCGACCGCACCGTCTCGATTTTGCGAAAGAGCTGCGCAAGCTCTGTCTGCGCCGATCGCATTCGCTCTAGGCTCGAGTCCGGCTCGTAGGCCTGGGCGGATTCGAGGGCGTTGATTTCGTAAGAGAGTTCATCCTGGCGGTATCTGAGAGATTGGGAGACCTGGCTTATCGATGATACGGCCGAAGGGTGCGAAAACAGGAGGTTGAGGTGGTCAATGGGGTCATAGTCGACTGTGCCATGAGATTGCTGTTAGTAGCGAGGACAGCTGGTCAGTCGGGCATGCGACTCACTTGCGTCTAGACTTGATGCAGAGGGGTCCGCCAGAGAGCCATTCATATTTATTAATTAATTGTCAAAGGGGCCGAGAATTGAATACAAGAGCCTGCAGCAGCGATAATAAATGACAATTCCGCCAACGGCACGGAGTAGCGATTGTGTTGTGTCGCGGATGCTTAAGCCGGTGTCAACCTGGAACAAGGCAGTGTCTCTTATCGACATGGAGTAGCTCCTGATCGGTACACAGCCTTACCGCGTATGGGTTAGTTCAATCTTGTTTATTTTTAATTTAAAACGGGTCTTCAATGACGGCTCTGCCTTTCTCTATTTAGCTTTATAACTAATGTCATCACATAGTATTACAAATAATTCTTCATAGCTGATACATGTATCAAGTTTCTGAGACATCTTTTTCGTTGTAGTTTATGCGGCAGAGGCGATATTATGGTCATGGGATGTTAAAGATGCATCATATGGAAATTCAAGAGGCGAATCGCCCATCAATATCATGTACAGTGTATTATTATTAGCTCTTGTTCCTAACAGCTATTCTCGCTTTATGGTGCCGCTATGTTTCTTTATCATACGCTTGGCACACATCATTTTATTCTTCCTCGTCATCCTTATCTTTAGAAGCAGAGTCTTTGCCCTTCTTCTTCATGAAACGCCATCCGCTAATACGGCTTTCTTTGGAATCCCTAGACTTGGCAGGGCCCAGAGAAGGACTACTTCCTACGCTGTCGTAACTACGACCGAGCTGAGAAGCATCCTCGCCTAGGTCGTCAATATCGCCGATACTGGAGCGATGGTCGACGGATGCATTTCTATCCGAATGAGTTGCGCTGCCGGGCCCCTTTTTAAACAGTGCAGAGTCTTTGCCAAGTCTATTTGACAGGCCAAACTTGCTGGAGCTCCCCTTGCGGAACAGCTTCATGACGACATTATCTGCATCTTTGGGAGCCGAGTCAGCGTTAGAATGGAGGTCGGATGGCGTGTTGGATAAAGTCGCATCAAGCGCTAGCGATTCGTGAGATTCAGCAACTGAAATCTGCGTATGAATGGAACGAGCGTCTCGAGACTTTTGTGTATCAGAGGGGGAATCGTCCGAGAAATGGGGGAACTCCATGCCCGGTGTCAAAGGTTCCTTGCCCTTCGTCCTGTTTCCCTTTGCTTTATCCTTGCTTCCGTCATTACTCTGGGACACGTCTACGTCAGATTCTGAAGTGTGGTATCCAAAGAAAGTTGGGGCCGCAGGATTCAGACGTTGGTTAAGAGATTTTAATGCGGTCGGCGGGCGGGAGCCAATCACTCCAATCTGGCTAGGTGAGGTCTGGGGATCAAGTAGATCATCTTCGTCCAATATCACATCTTCGGCAGAGGCCAAAGTAGTAGTCAGGATAGACGGCGATCCGTGGATAGACGGACGCCTAGAGCCGCTTCTAGAAGGCCATCGATTATCCGGAGACCAGAGCCGATTCTTCGTGCTCAGTAGCCCTCCCTGCTCTCCCTGAACCCCCCATATAGAACCGCTGTCAGTTGATGGCCTCGGCAAATCGATGGAGGCAATGGACGCTGGCCTAGAGCCATCGATATCTCCTTCGCCGAATACTCCACCACTTGAGTCGTTACCGAATGGAAGGAGCCGACGCATTGAGAAAGATTTGCTAGACGACGAGAATGGTGTTCCGGTAAAGTTGTCTGGCCCAGTCGAGTTGCGGTTCATCCAGGAAGAAAAGTTGATCTTGCGGCGATTTTCCAACACTTCCTGCTCATCTGTTCCCCGAGGGAAGGATTGGCTCTGGCCTGGCTTTAGGGAACCAAGCGCAGGGCCCATGTCGTCCGCAGGCTTAGGACCCCTGTTACGCAATACAGCCAAAAGGTTAGACAGCCTGTGGCTCGTGGCTGGGGGTGACGTAGCTGAATGAATTATCCCCGGTGAAGTCAAAGATGGTTGCCTATCGTCGTTTTCGGAGTATTGCGGGAATGGTAGATTTTGTGAAGACCCGTGGGGGCTCGCAAATATGTTAAAAGGTGGACTAGCGGAAGCCGGTGACTGCACCTCTTCGTCATCTCCTTGGGAGATGGACTCGGGCAGAAAATCATCTCCGTGCTTGAGATCAGGCTCTTCCATCTCATCAAATATGTTAGAGGGAAGAAATGAGCGAGCTGCCGATGGGCTCAAGGGGCCATTTGCCTCTCTAAGCTCAGCTTCTGTCTGGGGCTCGCCTTGGCCGTGAGTCGCTGTCATGTCCATGAAAAGTGCTGGGCCGAATCCAGAGTTTGGAAAGCCGGCAGGTGGGGGATATCCAGGCTCGGAGGGCATAACTGGACTTGGTGATGACATGTTCGCGTTGCTAAGGCGTCTAGGCCGAGGCGGCGGAGACATCTCAAAGTCTACAGTGGAAGCAACCCCCTGGTTGAGGTACTCCAGATTGGACTGTTCAATCCTCAGCTGCTTAGACAATATATGAATCTGTTGGTCCAGCTCATAAGTCCCCTTGGATTCTGCAGCCCATCGCCCATGCAGCTCTTTCCTCCTGGCATCCCAGTCCCTCCTCAGTTTGAAATCTTCCTCTTTCCACTGCTCGTCAGGGGCATCGGGTAGCTCCTCTCGAGCAGCCTTGAGATCTTGTAGTTGCTTTCCTTTATCCTTCAATTCCGCTTCAAGCTCAGCACATTTATCCAGAAGATCAACATTCATCTCGTCCAGTTTTCGCACGTCTGAATCTCTCTTGTCTGCCAAGGCCGTCTTTTGTGCCTCAAATCCTTCGCGATCTCGCTTCATACGCAGTGTCTCAGTGTCAAGTTTTGAGACATTATCCCGCACCTTGGACTTCTTAGCTTCCTTATCTCGCAATTGCTGCTCCTTTTTCGCTCGATCCTTTTCCGCTCCTCTCATCTGCTCCATAGTAGCTCTCACCATGGCCTTGAGCTGGGCCGTCTGCTCTTCTTTTTCTTTTAATATTTGTCGCTTTCGCTCTTTCTCCCCTTTCAGCTCCTCCTCCTGCTGCTGTGAATCTGCCTCATCTTTAGCATAAAGGGCCAATGTGTCGTCAATCTCTTTTCGGATCCCTTCGAATTTGCAATTCAGTTCGTCCAATGACATTTCAGGGCCATCGAAAATTGGAAGTTTAATATGGGGCTGATCCAAGCTCGCTACGGATGGTGAGTGGCGACGGTTGATTGTATTTCGCCTTTGGCCAGGTGCAGTCCCATTAGGCTCGCGTGAGTTTGCTGAGTTATCGTTGAGAACCGGTGCAGCTTCAACCGTCGGCATAGGAAACAAGGCATCGTCGGAATCGTCGCTTTCATCCTCGCCAGGGCCAAGTCGAGGTTGTTCCGGGTCCGTAAAGTTAGTAGGGAGTCGTGAATTTCCCAATAGCGGCCTCCCATCTTTGCCAAAGGTGCGCAGTCGTAGAAGAGTACTGCCGGCTTGGAAGTTATTAGGTCCAACAGCAACAACACGAACGTTGTAATAGTGATTGGGTTTCAACCCCGTCACCGTAATTGCCACCTCGTTGCCTGGCGAATCGCCCACTGTTGCAAATCAGAAGGGTCAGATAACCTTGTTTCACTCCACAACCTGCCAACAAAACGTACCATGTACTCCATTGACTTGAATCGCATATTTCTGCACGGGCCGATTGCTAGTTGGGCGAGTCCAACTGAGAGTAGCCGCGTCGGATCGAATGCCAGCAAGGCTGACATCAGGAGGCTCCGGTATATCGACACCAAGAATATTAATAAGTTCGGGTACCGGTTTCCAGAGAGTTTGCCATCCGCGATGGAGCAGCCTGTTTGCAGAGAGGAAAAAAACCATTTAGTTAGCAAGTCGAACTTGATTCTCGCAAGTCACAGCAAAAGGCTGCCGAGTAAACCGTGACTTGAAATTTGGATAACGTTATTGGAAAGGACGGGGCTAACCAGAACACGGCACCAAGGGTAAGGGCCATCTTGAAGTGTTGAGCAAATAGGGCATCGAGCTGGTAATCAAGAAAGGCCTCGTGGGCGCTGGTGTACATGCGCGCAATCACCTGGCGAGGATCGACCAGGACAGCCGAGGCGCTGACGAGAATGTAGAAGGCTTTGCGATGGAAGGGCTGGGGACTACCGAGTCCCCAGAGTCCAACAGCGCTGAGGGAGAGAAGCGTCAGGGCTGGAAGCTCCCATGACATATTCTCAGCGCACTACCGTCAGATGGACTGAAGCAGAAATGCCGACGAGGATGTCGGTAGTTGGAGGTTTGCAGACGGGAGAAAGGACCGTAGCAGGGCTGGCTGGTCTTGGAAGCGACCCAGTAAATGCGGGCCGCCGATTGGACGGCCGATGGAGGGCTGGACTTTTTTTTTCCGCCGGGTACGTTGGAGGCGCGACGCCGTGCACGATGGCGAGAGCTGGCACGGCCTAGCGTGGGCAAAACGGCAGAACAGTAAAACAGTAAAACAGCTGGCTTCGGTAGACTGGCCGCAAGAGAGACAGCTGAGGATTGCACTGTGCTGCTGATCGCCCGGCGATTTGCAGCCCTCTCAGAGCAATTAAGGCAAAAGCAATGGCAGTGATGCGGCGTGGGAGCTACTAGCAGTAGCTGTATAGACAGGTGTGAGGATGATGTAAAGGGCTGTGCCGCCACCAACTTTGAGTTTTGCCCTCGTGGGAAAAAGGGATCTAAGGTAAGGGGATCTAAGTTAGTGGATATAACCTTAGGAAAATACCTAACACGAGGAAAAAACGAACAACATGCATAAAGATAAAGCCTTATCGTTTCGGCAATAACAACTTGCTGCTGCAGACTTGCACCGGAAAGCGTATTTTTGCGGCCCTCAGGATGCAAAATGTGGATCAATGTGACGATCCTTGCTAGGGCAAGTTGCGGGAGACCAACATAAGCAACAGATAAGGCTGCTTCACGACGAGTTAATCGATGAGCTTGGCGGCTTGGCGGCGAGTGAATGGGAGAGAATGAGATCCGGAATGTCTTATCGGACGGTTCCCGCACCGCATTAGGCAGGCATTGAGACAGCAGCTGTTGGCTTATACGTGCTTTCTTATATCCCACGAAAGCGTAGTAGCAACGAAGGAGCCTGGATAACTCGAAATACTGCTGCCTTGAAGCTTTGATACTTGAGAGATACCACGCAATGGCTCCAGGCAGCTGTTAAGTTTGGCTGGCAACATGTATCTACTGTCTTTTGGGGGGCTGTGTGATTTTTATACTTTGGATTTATGCGATTGAAGCGTTTTCGAGAGGGGAAGCTGTAATGCATGCAGTGCTACCATTTCATTTGCCCATCAGCTGCCGATTGGGCGGGCACAGGCGCAAATGAGCGGTCGCGGCGGGGGATCTTCACCATTTTCCTATTTGCTGGTGAAATGGAGATGGAATATGCAGTTTATGGTAGAGACCTAGGCACGAGCATACGTAGAGGTAATTCGAAAGAAATGTCCTACATTGGCTTGCGCTGCGTAAATAGTAGCTGAGCAACCACATCAGCTGTTGTAGCGACGAATTGACGGTTATTATGGAGCAGCAAGATTGGTGGCAGCTGAAAGTTTGTTTTGACATGTGGTCGCCTTTATAGGTGCTGACGACGTAGGGTGCTAAGCTTTTGGTGGGATCCAGCTTGTGAAGCCTAAACAGCGCCACGGCTTGATGCATGTACTAATATTTGGACTATATACTACTAGTAGTAGGTAGGCTGGTAGGTAGCTGGATAGTATCCAATACCCGCACATGAGATGGGTACACTGCTGCTGCGAGAAATCTTGATATTTAATGATAGAACTGGGAGAGAAGTGCTGGCCGCAGTCGGCTCTTTGACATTAGGCTTGGGTTGTGATCTGAAGGGGTATTATTAGGCTTTCGGGGCCAACATATCAAAAGCCTTGAAAGAGCAATTGTGTGCTTGTAGCTTCTTCGTTAGTTGTTGCTTGCAAATCTGGTCACGTTGAGGGATGCCTGCCTTTGTATTCCCATGAAAGGCTTCAAAATACGAAGGTTGCAATGAGCAGGCGGCGGAACATATGGGCTGAATAGTGGCTGGCATTGTTCAAAATCCATACATACCAGAGCTCTGCCCACTGTCGATCCGTGATTTTAATTTATTTTATAAATCGCCGACAAGCCTACTTTTTCCGCAGCTGCCTCTAACGTCTAGTCCCATCCTGCCGTGATGTCGAGATATATTAACTTGCGATCTTTAGTTCGATCCATGCGTGGGGGAGACGATCTTCATTATAGCACACATAACTGACATCACCATTGTCGGATGGCTCATGGCTCGCCCTAATTCCCTCACATTTTTCTTACCAACTGAAACAGGCTCTAGTACGAGACTGTATCTACATCAAAACAACCCAAAATGCTTCATGCGACGACTGTGTCTCACACATGCACCGTAATAGCAATCGTATGCCCCTTGCCTTAGTGTGGGATTACGTACTTGTATCAGCACTCCGGATCTCATTTACAACGTAATAGTAAGCTGGCTATAATCGGACTTCCGGGTTCGAGGAGTGCAATGAGTCTTGTGGGCTGTGATTCGAGAGAAAACTATAGAGTGGCGGAAGAAATGTATGGAAAGGATCAAACCCTGGCCCTACGACTCATCTCAGGCATGTGTGGCCTGTCAGGTGAGCCTCTTCGTGAGACTGGGGACGATTCAGTGAGCCTATGGAGAATGCCTGCACAGCAAGTAGCTGCTGAAAGCCTGTCGTCTGAGCGTCAGACACCAGTCATCCAAGAGGCAAACGCCAACCTCCAAGAGGAAGCCCTGGAGCCTCGGCTGTTGGGGAGGTTAGCAAGTACTTGGTGTAATCCGCAGCTATTACGTTGTTCTTTTGCAATTTTCTCGCCTGAATGTCCCGTGCAAATGGTTGAGCACATGATGGGCGCGTGGTTTCGGCAGCGCCAGGTACCAGCGACTCGAGAGTACCCCGGATTCGCCGCTCGAGGTTCCGCCGTTTGAATACGGCCCTGCAAATCTCGCTCCCCCGCTGTATCTTGGGAGAGGGGCCTCCCTGTCAGCTACCTGCCAACTCCGGCAGACCTCCTGAATAGTGCCCAAACGTTGCCTGAAGAGCCACCGTAAGGCACCGTAAGGCCCCAGAGGAGCGTGCTGCCACTGCGGAACCCAGAGTAGAGCCTAGGTACCCTGTACCTGCGCTTTGCCGGCCACGCCCCCCACAGCGCTTGTCAAACCGACGGATTTTCGCCCAAGCCTTGGATCATGTGCCTGCAGCCGATGCGCAGCTTGTTGGATCAACGGACAGGCAGCACGTTCTCAACAATTGGCCTTTGGTGGCCGGAGCCGGTGCCGCCGCTGCGTTTTGCCCCCCAAACCGCTGGGGAAGCTTTCATATGGGCTTTTCTTTAATCTCACGATCCCCTCTGCGCTGCGTGGATCTAATCTGATCTGTAAAACTCTCAAATTGCCTGCATTTCCTCCCTTTGCGCGTCGTCGCTGCTACACGAAGCGAGGCGTTCCATAATTTCACATGCCAGGGAGCCAAGCGCCGTCTGAAAGCGCCGTCTGAAACCGACGTCACTACCGCGCATCCCAACAAAGCTCCACTGCTGCCAGGGTCCCCAATTCCTCTCCGTTTGCTCTCCGTTTGCCATTCTCACAAAGTACTTCAAGCGCCCGAACAGACAGATCTTGCAGGCCCAATTAGTCCGAGTGTCTCCCGCGAATCGTCCTGACTGCTGCGCGGCCGTCGTACAAACGTGCATTTTTTTCATTGTCATTTGCCATTGCTGTTACTCGTTGTTCATTGTGTAAGCCTCCGAAAACCTCTCTTTCTCGAGGTCGCGACGGACTCTTGGAACCGGCACGATGCAGTACGTGCGAAACCTCAGCGATTCGGTTTCCACGGCCTGGAACTCTATCAATCCGTCCACTCTTAGTGGCGCCATTGACGTTATTGTCGTCGAGCGCGACGATGGCACCTTGGCCTGCTCGCCCTTCCACGTCCGCTTCGGCAAGTTTTCGCTCTTGCGCCCATACGAGAAAAAGGTCGAGTTCAGGATCAATGGCACCAAGCAGCACTACTCCATGAAGCTGGGCGAGGGCGGCGAGGCCTTCTTCGTCTTTGAGACTTCTGATTCTATCCCGGAATCGATGCAGACCTCGCCGCTGGCCTCTCCAGCAAGCAGTCCGCCTTTTGGACCAGCCGATAGCTCTTCAGATATGGCAGAGCCAGATCATCTAGAGCTCGATGATGATTCAGGGAAGCCTCGTAGACCAGCCCCCGCCGTCATTCAGCTGCAGTCAGATGAAAATGGTACGTTGGTTGAATTCACTTGATATTGATTGCTGGTAGCAAAGTATCCATGGCTCACTATGATCCTAGGCATGATTACGCCTTTATCGTCCTCCCCTCCGCTTTCAAGCTCACACCCTGGCTCTGCAGACTGGCACGGAGCTTTCGATCGACCTCACAGCGATACCATGCTACGAAAATCAGCTCGGCCCCTTGATGACGCCATTTCAGATAACGAAAGCCCATCAGAATCAGAGAGGTCACATAGCCCACCGATTCTTGGCCCGAACGAAGCCATCGCACGCGCCAGGGCGCTATCCAAGGGATTGTCGGCTGTCAACATTCCAACGCACATCACTGAGACAGGAGACCTCATGCTGGACATGACAGGTTTCAAGAGCAATGAGGAAGACATGCTTCGTGCCGAAGTCCTTGCACGTAACATCCTTTCAGAGGAGATGGACGGCAATTACGATATCGGAGCTCTTTTTGGCTTCGACGAAGAAGGAAATCTCTGGGTCTACAGTAGCGAAGATGCCAAGCAGGCTGCTATGAACAAGACTATTGAGGCATCGCTACATGCTCACCGTCACGCAGTTGCTGCCGACGCCGTATCCGATCCGGGCTACCAGAGTGATGGCAGTGATCTCACCTCTGCGCCGCATGTGCCATCCCACCGCCGCTCAGAGTCTGATGCCGGTCCTGGCGGGATGCACACTCCTCCTCGAACTCCAACCGGCTCCATCCAGCCCACCAAGAGCTACGCCAAGACCCTTCGACTGACTAGCGATCAATTGAAGGATATGAACCTGAAATATGGTGAAAACTCAATGAGCTTCACAGTCAACCGCGCAACATGCTCTGCCAATCTGTATCTCTGGAAACAAGAGACGCCCGTGGTCATTTCAGACATTGACGGCACAATCACCAAGTCTGATGCTCTTGGCCATGTGCTGAATATGATTGGCCGAGACTGGACTCACTCTGGCATTGCAAAGCTCTATAGCGACATTGCTCTGAATGGATACAATATTATGTATCTGACCAGTCGCTCTGTCGGGCAGTCCGACACCACTCGGACTTATTTGAACAATATTGTTCAGGACGGGTTCAAAATGCCCCACGGCCCAACAATTTTATCTCCCGATCGAACCATGGCAGCTCTGCGCCGTGAAGTGTATTTGCGAAAGCCTCACGTGTTCAAGATGGCCACTCTACGGGACATCCGAAATCTGTATGGGCCAGACGGTGGTCCTTTCTATGCCGGTTTTGGCAACCGTCTAACAGACCAAATCTCCTACCGAACGGTGGATGTGCCAAGAACCCGCATCTTCACCATCAACTCCAACTCGGAAGTATCACTTGACCTCCTGAGTCTTAACAAACTCAAGATGACTTATGTCAATATTAATGAGGTTGTGGACCACTACTTCCCCCCTGTCGATACCCTGGTCAGGGGTGGCGGGGAAGAGTACACCGACTTCATGTACTGGAGAGATGACCCTCTCCAGATGGATGACTTCTCGGCAAGTGATAGCGATGATGACGAGGACGAGGACGACCAGGGTAGCACTTATAGCGACGAAGAAGAGGAAGAGGAAGAGGCGGGCGAAGGGCTTGCGGATAGCTACCTCTCACACGACGAGTACGATGATGACGATGAAGTCGATGAGGGCCGATTGATGGACTCTGTTATGCAGAGCATCGAGACCGAAGATGCTGATGATGAGGAGAACTACGAGGAAGATGAAGATGAAGATGCCGAGGCATCTGGCGATGATGAGGACGAAACCCGGGTGGTAGAGGATGTCTCAGCCGAGATCATTTCTGGGGTTGGTCACCTATCCGTGGAAGAGAAGGTTGAGAATTAAAAGAAAAATATGGACAAAAAGCTAAGTCTGGGTTTAGTTTGATCGCGGAGACATCGAGCAGGCACAAGACCTGCCGGCTATCGAAGTACCCGTCGAGATCCGAACTCCCACGATGCCATTGTAATGATGGCAGCTTGTTTTTTCCACCAATGATCTATGGGCCTTTGCTCATTCATACTACTTTTTCTGCTTCTTCTTCTCGCCTTCTTTTTCAGCGCTCGCGCGTTTGAATCCATTATCTACCTATTCATCATATATATTTGCGCCCTTGGAGCAAGATTTATGGCGAACTGGGTTCTGCTTAGCTTCTGGGAGACAGAGTGCATGGCGATGCATTCACAGCATTTTGCGGCTGGAGAAGGAAAGTCTTTTGAGGTGGGCAGGGGATTTTTCATGCTACTTTTTTTTTTTTTTTTCCA